>PVKS010000669.1:0-164260 GCA_004027875.1 Aplodontia rufa | reverse complement strand
AGTGCCTAAACCTAAGTGCAGTCCACTCCCACCATTTAATTTGTCAGAGTAAAAAACAACACCAAGTTGTTTTAAACTGGGATCCTGTACTGAGTCCCACAGATGAGGCTAAAAATCAAAATGGAGTCACTCCTGCTAAAGTTCACCAAGCTGCATTTCTGACCTGAGAAATCAATAAAAGCCCAATTTCCCAAACAGATCATTTTAATTGGCATGATAATGAAGTTCCCTCTTCTTTAATCCTTACACACACAAAAAAAAGGTAACCCATTAGCCAATCAGCTGTGTTCTACTGGCCTGTCTCTGGATCCTCACCTTAGAAGGAAGCCATTTTTGAAATAATAAATCCATTTTTTTATTTCGTTTCTGCTTTCTTTAAGTCCTTATTTGTCTGTAATAGCATTAGAGTACTTATTCTGTGTTATGGAAGGAACTATTTTCTAAAACAAAAAATAAAGCCAATTAAGATATTTAAGTTGTAATAATTTTGTCCTTTGCTACAATTTCTCTTTTCAAATTGTCAAGGTTCTTTTTGCTAAATTTGATACCTTTCAACCTTTTTCTAACTGCATTTTTCTCAGTGTTCAGCATTATCGATTGTTTTGTCTATGAAATATTCTCATCACTTCTTTGCCATTGCACTCATCTTCCATGGTTTTAAGGCTGACTTTTTTGGTTTCTTCGTCCTTCAACTTTTCCTTTCCTCTGAACATTAGTACTCTCCAGTAGCTGGTGCTCAGACCTCTGTTTTGCAGTCTGCCACTTTCTGTGAAAGGTCTTACCTACTCGATGGCTTTGACTGTGACTTGCGTGCTGATGAAACTCAGACCCACGTTGACATCCCGGCTGTATCTCCTGGACTTTCCTCCTTGGCTGTGTCACAGGCACCTCAAACACAACTTGGTCAAGATTGGAGTATCTGCTCCCTCTCATCCTCTTTTGTGCTCTAAACAAGTGGACCAGCAGATAGCCCCTTATCCAAGGGAATCAGTTTTAGTTTCCATTCACCCCTTCACATTATGTCTAATTAGGGCAGAGTCCTATCAATTTTGTCTTTAATAACTTCTAAATTCGTCCTGTTCCTCAACATTGGCTAAATTTAGAAATGGTCTCTCTACTACTTTCTAAATTCAGGACTAATCAATTAAATCCATACTTTAGAGACATGCGGGAGGGTGGAGAGAAAATCAATTTTATTTACTTTTTCAACTGGTTTTTGTTTTGACGACAGTTGTGCAGGTGGTGATGGGGTTTGAATCTGGGTTTTTGTGCAAGCCAGGCAAGCACTCTACCACGGAGCCACCTCTCCAGCCTCAAACTCTTCTCTTACTACTGTCTATTTCTTTCATTTTTCTTTTCTTTTTTAATACTGGAGATTGAACCCAGGAGCACTTCACAACTGAGCCACATCCCCAATCTTTTTATTTTTTTAATTTTGAGACAGCATCTCACTAAGTTGCTGAGGACCATGCTGAGTTTCTGAGGCTGGCCTTGAACTTGTGATTCTCATGCCTAAGCCTCCCAAGTTGATGGTTTACAGGAGTGTGCCCCTGCGCCCAGTTCTCTGCCATTTACTTCTTGCAAATATTATTCAAATTGTATTAATCCACTTTCAGTGTGCAGAAGAGCCAAGTGCTTTCCTTTTTCTGTATCTTTGTAAATCCTACTACTGCTGTTTGTTACAGCTTTCCTGTCCCTTTCACATCTGTGCAACCTTCAAAACTCAGCTTGGTCATCAGCTCCTCCGAGAAGTATTACAGTTTGATTTTGTTGTCTGTCTTGTGAGTTCATTTTAAATCCTGTGCTTAGCTCACAGTGCTTTTTCATTTGTATTGAAATTATTTCCCTCCTTGAACTCCTGGAGGCAGGAACCTTTACCTCTGATTTCTCAGTGACTGGACACATAGTAACTGATAGTGAGTTGGTCCTCAATAAGTGGAAAAAGAATGAATGAAGATGGACAGAAAATTAACTGTTGGGTGAGAGGAAAAGAAACAATTCTGACATCTTGTTCTAGCTTGTATTTAGATTTGAAAAAGCCTCTCAATTTTGTAATCTGGAAAATAGAATCAATTGTGATGATAATTTCTGTTTTACCTTTTGTCAATAGAATATGCTAAGTATAGAATTATTGGCTCAGAATATACTTTAGAAATTAAGTCTATGTCTATTAACACACATCTTTTAGATTTTATAATGTCAAACATATAAGCATGTCAATATTATAAAAGACAAGATGCAAGATCCTCTGATAATTGCTCTTCAAAAATATTGCTTACTAAAGTATTTTCAGTGGTGTGATGTATATAGAAGTTGATACATTATAATGCACCTTTTTATAAGATATTCTCCTAGAGAAATTAACATTTTGCTGCCTTTATAATCTATATTGTTCTTCAAATTATGCTATTGTATCAATTCTCAATTAACAAAGAGCAAAATAAGAATTGCTGCAACTGCACAATTTCAAAATCCAAGGGAAGAAAGTATTATCCTCTTTCTTTCTGACGTTATTTACCAAGTTTATCAACCACGAACAAATAAATTTCTGTTGCAATTTTACTGTGGTTTCTTCCTTGCCAAAAATAATGCTTGAACAGTAAATCTGTCACACAAGTGTTTCTGTATTGACCTGTGACAATGAACTTGACTTTTGACTCTATTACTTGAAACTGTGAATAAATCGGTTGGTAATCTTGATAGCCTGCAATTATTATGGGATAAACATGTGTGACTGGGTGCAACAGTTGTATGCATTCACCTAAAAGTTCTTTTAAATATTGTTGGACCTCTGTGGATTGGATGAAAAAAAAGTTCTTCCAAGTCAAAGTAAATTTGAAAGCCAAATTACTTTTTGGATGTGTAATGATACTTTGATTTATAAAAGTAAAAAAGGAAGCAGTAAAAAAATATAAATAACCACTACAATACCAAGCACCCCTTTAAAGTCCATGACCCATATATTTCTCTTGCATTTGAGAATTTCTATCTGTAATCTGGTTCATTGGCTCTTATCTGGACTCTAGCATCTTATAAATTCCCTCTCCCCATGAATTTCTAGAAGTCCTCAGAGACATCCACACACAAACAAGTTTCATCAAGCACCGAGTAGCCTCATCCTTGCTCTCCTGTCTCCTCTCCTGTCCCATTTTCCCTCCTAGCTCACCTGTTCTTTCCAGGATTTGTCTTCTCTGAGCCAATCTGGGGAAATATTTTCTCTTTATTTTGATGTAATACTCGGAGAACGTTTCCCAAGTACCACTGCCTTGTGTTCTACTGTTGAATGAGATTTTAGGGCAACTAGTTCTTAAACCTTTGCAGGGCTAGGAACAGCTCCATTTGTTTGTTCTCCTTGTTATATGAGTTACCACTCGGAATGCAAGCCTCTCAGTGCATCAATAAATTCTTGCCGAGAGGAATCTCATCTTAGTTGTGGTGGGGTAGGGTTGTACAATTAGTATTTAAGGTGAAATTAGTATTCTGAAAATCCTTTAATGTATCTAAAAAGAGTAGTGCATGTAGTTTGGAGCATACACTGCTTTATTTCACTCTGTTTTAATGTTGTCTTTACAATCTAAATACACATATAATTTGATTTATAGTTGTGAAAATTAAATGAGATGCTATGCATAAATGTACTTAGTTCAGGCCCTACCAATATAGTAAATGCTCAAAAAAACATTTGCTTGACTCATGCTAAAATCTTGCTTGGTCAGATGAATATAAATATACTATTTCTGAAAATGGACCACCTGTTTCCTGTTTTCCCAGGCTGTTTTCCTCTTTGAGCAGCTGTTACTTTCATGGTCATTGAAGTGAGTCACAGCTTCCTTAAGGGCTAAGATGCACAGCTAGCCTGTCAGGTAAGTGTGGCTGTCATGAGACTGTTGGACTCAGCCCAGCCCACATTCCTCTGTACATTTCTCTCCCAACTCAACACCCCTACGTCACTCTCACTCTTGCTCTAGGCTCTGAATCTCCTCTCCCAAGTAACAAACTCCCCAGTATTCTTAGCCTTTGACTCTTTTCTCCATTTTCCCCCCATACCTTACATCCAGATGGGCATTATTGGCCAGGATTTTTTTTTTGTTTGATGTAGTTTTTTGTTGTTTCTTTGCTTCATACTCTGCTTTCTCCAAGTGGCTTCTCAATGTTGCTTCCAGACCATTGCTCCTTCTCATCTAATAGCCGCGGTTCGCATCCACTGAGCACTTCTGTTGAGCCAGGCAGTGTGCCAATCACTTTCAATAGATTGCTTCTCTGAGAACTCATAATAATTCCATAAGATAAGAGCCATCATTATTATATCCTTGTGAGGTTTACAGAGGCCAAAAAACCTTACTGTCATCTATATCATGTGAATGCAAGACTACTTAACTAGTTGGATTGTTGCAAGGTACAAATGCAGGTAAAATGCTTACTGACACCATCCAAGGCTTTACTGTCATTATTGCTGTCAAAGAGGCCCTGTGAGAAGGTGGGGAACCTGGGACTCAAACCTTGGCAGTCTGAACTTAGAATGCACATCTTTATTCATTATGCCTGGCCAGTTGACATTTTTCTGACCTCTTATTCAGGAATGGATCCCTGGGTCACCCTTTGAAGCCGTTTCTTCTCTAGGCTGCTCCATAGTACTTGGGATGACTCCCCGCTACCCCTTGGTCTTGTTTACTTTGCCTTGTCTGCTGCAACTACCTTCTTCCATCTGGTTCACCTCTTTGCCACGCACACCTGTGTCTCTCACTTCCTCTGAAATCTCTGACTCATCCACTTCACTCTCCCATTGTGCCTGGTACCTGTAACCACCATCCTCACTAGACCCTCACTCCATTAATGGCACCACAATTTCATTATCTACCACCTATCCAAACCTTTTTGCCCAGAAAGTATAATTATGTCCTTGTAGATGCTCTCACTTTTCTTAGTCACCTCTCTGATACTCTCATTCACCTGGAAGAACTTCAGCAATGTTTGAGCTTCACTCTCTGTCTTTGTGCCCACATCTAAACAATTGTGTATGGCTGGAGAAAAATCAATTCCCAGACTGCCTGATTGTTACATTAAATGAATTCATCATCCTATTTAAGTTCCTTAAATAGGTTCTTGGCTCTGCCTGACAGTATTTCTCTAATAAACTTAGATATTCTCAAGAGGACTATTTTATACTTTCTTCCTTCCCATTTCACATATTCTTGCCAATGACCTCACTTTTGGTATCATTAAGAAAAAGATAGAGACCAGTGGGGCAAGCTGAGCGACCAGCGGTTTGTTTTTTGGAGCGTTCCTGAGGTGGAGAACGGTGGCCATAGGGGGTGACTGCGGGACTGAGGGGTTGGAGGGCGGGTGGGCCAAGCGGGGCTGGGCAGAGCCCGGGAGGGCCCGGGATGTAGCGGGCCACCCTGCCCATGCCACAGCGACTGGCTGCTGGGGGAGCCGGAGCCAGAGCCTGGGGAGGCGGCGGGGGCCCCCCGAGTGCAGCCCGTGTCCCCGGGGGGAGCCAGGCCTGCTGCCGTCCCCGCTCCCTGGGCCCCCGGCATGCAGCTCCGGCTGCGGAGGTGACATTCCTGGACTCGCACCACGGGCGCCATCGCCACCATGGATGAACAGGAGGCACTGGACTCGATCATGAAGGATCTGGTGGTCCTCCAAATGAGCCGACGTCCCCGTGTGTCTCGATATGAGACCATGAAGAACAAGGATACAGGTCACCCAAATAGGCAGAAAACACAAAACAGCAGCAGCTCAGCCCTCCTCAACAGCCCCACAGTAACGACGAGCTCATGTGCAGGGGCCAGTGAGAAAAAGAAATTTTTGAGTGATGTCAGAATCAAGTTTGAGCACAACCGGGAGAGACAAATTATAGCATTCAGCCGGCCTGTGAGATATGAGGACGTGGAACACAAGGTGACAGCAGTATTTGAGCAGCCTCTTGATCTGTATTACATGAACAATGAGCTTTCCATCCTGATGAAAAACCAAGATGATCTTCATAAAGCAATTGACATTTTGGACAGAAGCTCAAGCATGAAAAGCCTTAGGATTTGCTGCTGTCCCAGGACAGAAACCATACCAGTTCCTCTCCCCACTCTGGGGTGTCCAGGCAGGTGCGGATCAAGGCTTCCCAGTCTGCAGGGGATGTGAATACCGTCTACCAGCCCCCTGAGCCTAGAAGCAGGCACCTGCCTGTCAGCTCCCAGAACCCTGGCGGAAGCTCACCTCCCCCTGGCTGCGCGCCTGAGCGGCAGCAATCCTACACCAGCATCCACAGTGAAGGGGAATTCATCCCAGAGACCAGTGAGCAATGTGTGCTGGATCCCCTGAGCAGTGCTGAAAATTCCTTGTCAGGAAGCTGCCAATCCCTGGACAGGTCGGCAGACAGCCCATCCTTCCGGAAATCACGAATGTCCCGAGCCCAGAGCTTCCCAGACAACAGACAGGAATACTCAGATCGGGAAACCCAGCTGCATGACAAAGGGGTCAAAGGCGGAACCTACCCCCGGTGCTACCACGTGTCTGTGCACCACAAACACTACAGTGATGGCAGAAGAACATTTCCCTGAATATGGCGTCATCAAGGCAACCTGTTCACCCTGGTGCCCTCCAGCCACTCCCTGAGCACAAATGGCGAGAACATGGGTCTGGCCGTGCAATACTTGGACCCCCGTGGACGCCTGCGGAATGCAGACAGCGAGAATGCCCTCTCTGTTCAGGAGAGGAGTGTGCCTACTAAGTCTCCTAGTGCCCCCATCAACTGGCATTGGGGGAAGCTCCTGGACCAGGGTGCCTTTGGCAGGGTCTATTTGAGCTATGATGTGGACACAGAATGTGAACTTGCTTCTAAGCAGGTCCAGTTTGACCCGGACAGTCCTGAGACAAGCAAGGAGGTGAGTGCTCTGGAGTGTGAGATCCAGTTGCTGAAGAACTTGCAGCATGAGCGCTTTGTGCAGTACTACGGCTGCCTAAGGGACCGCGTGGAGCAGACTCTGACCATCTTCATGGAGTACAGGTCTGGGGGCTCAGTGAAAGACCAGTTGAAGGCCTATGGCCCTCTGAGGGAGCCTGTGACCCGCAAGTACACCCGGCAGATCCTGGAGGGCATGTCCTACCTGCACAGCAACATGATTGTTCATCGGGACATCAAGGGAGCCAACATCCTCCGAGACTCTGCTGGGAATGTGAAGCTGGGGGACTTTGGGGCCAGCAAACGCCTGCAGACCATCTGCATGTCAGGGAAGGCATGCATTCAGTTACTGGCACTCCCTATTGGATGAGCCCTGAGGTCATCAGCAGAGAGGGATATGGAAGGAAAGCAGATGTGTGGAGCCTGAGCTGCCCTGCGGTGGAGATGCTGACAGAAAAACCACCTTGGGCAGAATATGAAGCTATGGCTGCCATTTTCAAGATTGCCACCCAGCCCACCACTCTCAGCTACCCTCCCACATCTCTGAACATTGCCGGAACTTCCTGAGGCGCATTTTTGTGGAGGCTCATCAGAGACCTTCAGCTGAGGAGCTGCTCACACACCACTTTGCACAGCTCTGTTCTGAGCTCATAAGGCCACGCTGCTGCCAGCTGGCCCCTGCTGCACAGGCAAGGGGCTGCTGTGGGGCTCAGGGAAGTTGCTGCTTCTCCCAGACAAGGCTGGGGACCTTGGAGCTGCAATCCAGCCAGCGTTTGTCTGTGCCCCTTCTGCCAGTGGGGCTCAGCCAGATTGGGATGGCTGCCAGACCCAAGAGCTCCAGTGCCCTAACAAACTCAGTGTGGAGGGAAGGGGCTGGGAAAGTGTATGAGGCAGCTGCCTGCCCTACCCTTGGAGTGTGTTGTGACACTGTGGGTGATGGGGAGGCCCAGGGGGCCTGGGGGCACAGGACTGACACAAGGGTATGAATAGTGTTATTTTCATTCAGAGTGTTATTTTGTTTCTCTTCCCAATGTCTGAAGACCACCAGGATGTCTCTGGGTTATATGAGCCCACTCAAGCCTGAGGTAAAGCCCAGCATCCCCCAACCAAGGGAAGGCAGAGGCCCGGCTTGCCCTGTCCCTTAGAACACCCAGGTCAGCGTTGCCAGTCCTTGTCCTTTACCAAAGATGAATGAAGCAAATGTTATGTTGCCTTATTCAGGGAAGGATGAGCCTGTCCTGCCTGCCCCCAAGAACTTGCATCCCCAAGCAGGGACCTGAGATATGGAACTGCCCCCACTGAGGGAGGAGACCCAGTTTTGTCAATGCAATTGTTTCTGTTTTACAAGTTGGAGCCACTCTTATGCTGTACCCAGTTTCTGAACTGGAGACTTTGTGCCCTCTGGGTTCTGAGCACCCCTTTGTGAGCTTTGGGCTGAATTCTAACGAGCTGATGGGATGGCCTCTGTGCTTCTGGCCTGGCATGTTTCCCCCCTGGAGCAGAGAGGAAGATGAGGGCAGCCTGGGCCCAACAGGGTCTCCAGGAGAGCCCAGGGCTTATCTCAGGCTGTCTGGGTCATGATGCTGCCAGGCCAAGCCCACTCCACTTGGTAGAAGAGAAAGCCCATGCACTGCCACCAGCAGTGTCCAAAACCACCAGCTCTGTTCTTCCTCAGCCTTGCCCATCCCCCTGAGGTCTGAACCTCTTTCCCTTCTTGTTCCTCATCTTGGGGAGGAAGGCAGCAGGGAAACAGTTTCTCCAAGGAGCTTAAAGTTGGCCATATTTACCTCAGCCTGGGTGCTGGTCCTTTCTTCCACCCCGTCCCCCTCCAAAATGTGCCTATTGCTAGAGCTAGAGCTCCCAATGCCCAGTCCTTGGGAGTTGTCATTAAAGAATGAAAGAAAAAAAAAGCCAGTGCCCATGGTTGGGTATCTCCAGGGAGCTGGAGATTAGTGCCAGGCAGCTCACTGACAGCTATGCCCACTCCCCCACAGGCACAGAACAGGCCAAAGCCTTCGTCGTATGTTGACGATGCACTTTTATGAATGTAGTTTCTATCGCTGTTTTTAGCCTTTTCACATCATGTAATGCAAGGCCTTGTGCTTGTTAATTTATATCTCAGATAATATTTGATGGTTTTTATATATCAATTCTAGACTGTTACAGGTGATGGACGCCTCAAGAGAGAAGAGAAAATGAAAGCAGCTGGTTTTGCAGAAATGTGTGTTGCGCGGTGCCAACTGGGCCTGGGCCCTTCTTCCATTCCTTTCCCCCAGGGGCCTCTATCAGGCCACCTTCCACCCACCATTGTCCTCTGAGGCCAGTGACCACATGCTCCTGTCTCTACCTCTGCCCTTGTCCAGGGTGGGAACTGGCCCCTCATCTTGACCAAAGCTGCCAAACAGCAGCTCAGCCTCTCCAGGACCCCATCCTGCTGGCTGTAGCACTCTGTGGCCCACACCCTGCCCCAGTCCCCACTCCCCAAGAGGACACAGAGCATAGTGCCACTAACAAGGTGAGACTGGGACGACTCTGTGGGTCCCGGGTTCAGGCTCTCGCAGAGCCACACCCCCAGGGTCTTACCTCACAGGGACAGCTTTAAAATTTAAAAAATAAGCCAACAAACCCTGCACTCCAAAAAAACAAAAAAACGACTTTTGTGCCAAAAACTGTGGACATGCTGGTTCAGCATCCTCAGGACCAAGCTGTTGCTTAATTTTAATTTATTATTAAATTAAATTTAATTTATTATTATTAACTAATCCAGATTAAAAGTTGTGGGACTCTAGGATGGCCTGGGCCCAAAGGTTCTGAAGGGCAGTTTCCTGGCAGCCCCAGGCTCTCTATGGGAAGGGGCCATGCTACCATTTTCTCACCATTCCATGGGGTATGTCTGCCTTGGCCAGCCACCCCCTGCCCCACCTAAGGGCCAGGGCTGGGTCCGTGTGCATGCTGCCACCCTCCTGCCCCACTTGTAGCTCCAGCTCTGTGTCTGTGTCTGAACTGTGGATTATGCAGAAGAACCTGCAGCCATAGTTATTGACTATATCTTGACTGAGGGCTTGCAGGGCAAATCCAGGCCAGCGTCACACATTACTTACAATAAAAAGGGATCATTTATACAAAACAAAACAAAACAAAACAAAAACAAAAAACGGTAGTGTGGTCCTGACATGGGAACTCCTTCAACTTTCCACTGTTGGGCTGGTAAAGCCACCTCTGCATTAGGTCTTTCCTCTCTTTGCTTCCTGTTCAGGTAGAGGAAGTATCCCTCTTTTGTCAACAACCTCTATATGTGTGCAAGGACTTTTCTGCACACCTAATATCCCTCCTCAGAGGGATACTTCCTTTGGTATCCAGCAGTGTTCCAGGATGGTCTATGCTAATGGCCCTTCTAAAGCTGCATACACCCTCTCAATTTTTAGGCACCTCAGACCTGCAGTGGACTGCTATTGCTATCTGTCTTCTCTTCCTCTCCACACATTCACTTTATCCCCACCTCATCAGCCCACTCCCATTTGGCATTTACATCACTACTCCATTGAAATTGTGTTTGTTAAGGTCCCCATGGAGCACTGTGCTGCCAACCCCAAAGGATACTATCCAGCAGCCGAGACCTGGTGCACAGGATGGCTGCGTATTTTCACTCAGAATCACATCTCTTCGGGGAGATCTTCCATGTCAACTCCATCTGAAATACTCCCTCCCTTCCCCCACTGTGGCACGATTACATCATTCTGCTTTATGTTCTTCATAAAACCCATTATATAGGTTTATCTTGTTCATTTATTTGTTTACTTGTTCACTGTGTATCTTGGGCCTCCACCTAGAACAATGCCTGGCACATTGCAGATGCTCAATGATGATTTGTTGAGTGAGAGACATGATGATATAATTAGAAACATCTCTCCTCTGTGACAACTAGGCTTTTGTTAACTGGAGGAATCTTGTCTGCCTGATTCTCTCTAACATCAGGATGAATTCACTCCTCAAAAGCTACCTCCTTTCTCAGTCAAGGAAGTGGTGGGCTTGCTAGTGTGTTCCCCTCATGCTTGGGCATCTCCAAGTTCCAGGTAGAACCAAACTCCTTTTAGGTCTGGACTTCCCCTCCTGTTCTTTCTTTTCTTCCCATGTACCCACACCATTCTGGCCACACATTTCTAGTCTCCTTTTTCAAAATGAACCTGAGTTATAAAACCTCCTTCTTTCTATAACAAGTATTACAAATTGCTGGTTTGGTGGTATCTGGTGGGCATCTCTGAACCAGTTTAAGAATGCAGCAGCCCTTACATTGCTCTGTAGTCTGCAAAGCATCTTTGCCTTGGGGCCCGCTGGCTAAGTTCCAGATCTTGTCTCTATTTTTCTGAAATCTTAAGTATCTGGGTCAAATTTATTTGCAGACTTGACTTGCGTTATCTAGCCACTGAACTATTGTCATTATCCTGTGAAACTTACTGACAGTGAAAATTAGACTTTTCATATGATAAGGCCAGCCTGTGTATGTTTCTGGGCTATGTCTGACCAGTCTGGCAGGCAAAGAAGCAAGAGTGCCAAAAAGAATACCTAACTTAAAAGACACTAACTGCAAGCCAGTGTTAGTCTCCATTTCTCTGTTGTTAAACAAACATGAAAACAAAATAGAACAAAAGCCTACAAAGGTATTATAATTGAGGAATATTTTGTATTATGATTTTATAATATGTTTTCTTTGGGTGGTCATAAATTTCTTTTAAACATGATTTAATGGTGATGAAAATATTCCCATATACACAAAGGCATAAAAATCTACTTGAGGCAAGGGTGTATACTACAAATGTAATACATAAAATAGGCTCAGGGGGTGAATATAGCATGAATAAATTGAGATTATTCCAAGAAAATGGAAACATGGTCATTCTTACCCTAATAAGCTACATGACTATGGAACCCCCTGTTTTCTCTGAGCCATAAAAAGTTTTGCTCTGGCTCTTGTAGCTGCGTCTTGGTACTGCACTTAGGTATAAAGGTGGACAGGAAACACTATTGGCTGCCAACTAGGGACTTATTTAATTTCCACAAGGGTATTTTAGTTATGTCCTCCGAAGTTTGTGATAACAGGGGCCATATAATTTTCGGTCTTTTGTACTTTATTTTCTGCAAAATAATTCAGAGCCTCACTAGGTCAATTTAAGACACAAGGAATGGAGAGAGGATAGAGCGGACAAACATCCTTCCCCAACCCAACCACTGTTCAGTTCAAGCACTGTCTGCTATGGTAAGTGAACATCAAGTCTGTTTTAGAGACTCTTTTACCTGCAGTGCACTTGCAGTTTCTAGCATAAGGAAAATGTAAATGTATGTGTTTGTGTGCATGTGAGTTAAGAGTGGTGGGATGTGTGGCAAAGCGGAGTGGAAAAGAGCTGCGACTGGAATTAGAGTTAAATTTACCTTCCCCCAAATTGCGGTTGACATATATATGAGCAGAAGGAGACACATGGACACACAAACATGTATGTCTACATAATACACACTGAATGGATGAAACCTCAACTAAGACATTTCTTAGAGGGAGATTATTATATACCTGCCCAAAGCAAACCAATAATCACTTTGATAATGCTTCCATTATGATATGATATGCATTTTTAAAAGGGTAAGACACCAGATGACTCTCCTTGCTTGTGGGCAGTCTTGGGAACTGATGCTATCTATTCCACTTTAATTGACACCCTGAGGCTGGCCCTGGGGAAGAGCGTCAGCACTGATTTTTGGAATGATTTTAAGTTGTGAGCTGTCAACCATGAGAAAAAAAAACTATGAATGCTGAAAGAATGAGGCTTATTTGGAAACAAAGAATCTTCCTCGGTGGCTCATGGAATTTGTATTCTCATTTCACATATGCTTACGTGTATGAAGTACTAGATTCCACAGGTAGTTCTGCCTTTGAAAGTCATTAGTCACCACCTCCCTTACTGGCAGCCACCAACTGAGGGTCACCAGTTTTTCAAGCCTCTCCAGTGGTAGTGAAGTTGTTACTTGTCTTCGGACAGTTCTCTTGTGTTTTCCTTTTATTGGACTGAAATCTGTCATAGCAGTTGATCAACCATTCTGGTTTGCCTGAGATTTTCCTTTTTAAGCTCTGGAAATTTTGCATCTTGGGGCATCCTTTGGTCCTAAGCAAATCAGCACAATTTGTCACTGTCTCTAATTTTATCTGTAGACCCTATTCTCCATCATGGGCTATGCGAAGAAGCACTAATTTTTTCTTCCAAATGACATAATTTTTAAGCATTTAAGGCACATTCCTTCTGCTCTAATCACTCTCACCTGACAACTTTTGAGTGCTCAGCGTCCACTAGGTCAGTTTAGTTAGCACTGACCCCCTTTAGAAGACGATCTTCCAGTTCCTACCACATGTTTCTACAGAGGAGAGTGATTTTACTTCCCTCTCCTTGAGAGCAAGCTGGGGTGAACAATTTCTCTCTCAGACCACTGAGAGGAAGAGTTGCACCTAAACTAATTTTTGAGACCCCTCATTTCCCAAAGGTCAAGGTTATCACCGGTGGCCAGAACTCATTGACTTTAAGAGTGATAAATACGCCTTGCCTTCTCTCTTTCATTGCCCACTTTAGTCTCAGGAATCCACAAGAAGTTTCTCTTCTTCCTCTTTTCTGCTTCCAGGCAGTGAACACACTCCAGGCAGGAAAAGCCTGCCTTCTAGAGTCAGTTCCGTGTTTTAATTTCAACTTTCAATTCCTGTTTACTGGGAACATAGGTCAGCTCACTCCTGCCCTGTATGACTGGCTATATTTAATTAAGGCTGGGTGGGTGATAAGAAGCTTCAACACTTTCTCTATTTTTCTAGAGAGCCCAAAACATTGACAGCACACTTGTCGAAACAATAAATCCAGTTCTTTGAGGCCACTTTTGACTTAATTCCTCGAGTCTTTTCTTCATCCTTTGCAATAGTGAAGGAAAGGAGGAGTGAATGTTTGAAATTTAAAGTCCATTAACCTGGCCTTTAAGGCGTTGTGCCTGATGCTGAGTACAGCCCTCTAGTTGGCAGCTTTCATTGTTCCAGATTCATCAGTTCTAATCTAGTCTTTGATCACATCAATTATTTTATTGACTTTATTCTAGATTCCTAGTTTTCTTACTAATAACTAAAAATCCCTGTAAGGCATACAGGGATTGCCCTTCACATTTCTGCATTAGTTGTTTGTACTGAAGTCCAAAGACTTGATGACCGCTGTATGTGCCATTTACTTCTGAAATCACTGCACTGAGGCTCCTGGACCCTACTATTTCAATGCAGCTGCTGCTATTGCAGTGCTAATGACTTTCTAGGAGATAGCGATCTTCATCTCTGGCCCCTCATTGTTCACTAGCCCGGATCACCATCAAACCAGTGGCTTTACCCCCATCTGTGTGGATGATTCTTAAGTCTCTATCCACACCTAGACCTCTCTCCTAAGCTCCATATTCATGCCATCCTTTTGCTTGTACAGCAGTTCTATCTGTGTACCATACTTGCATCTCAAATTCAGAATGCCCCAATTCAAAATCATTATCTCAGCATAAGATTCTGATTTGTATTTCCTGTTTCAGACCCTCACACCACTAGTCACAGCTTCCTAAGCCAGAGATCTGAGTACCATTCTTAATCCTGCTCTTTTTTTCACTTTCTTCAATTGATCTGGTGGTCCACTTGCTAATTTTTTACATTTCCTCTTGCTTTCCATTCATGTGGTCACTATTATCCCCTGCCCTTTCTCCTTGGCATTCCAAACTTTTCTCTCTGCCTCCAATCTACCAACTGCCACTCTCTACACTGTTGCCTGAGTAACAAATAATCCCTGCTTTTTAAATCCCTGGGGGAGCTCTGATCAGGTGCCCTTCATGACTTATTGCCCAACTCTGCCTTGGCCTTATTGCCTGCTACCCTTTCCACCTTTTACACTCTCAGTCTCCCCATTCTCAACTACATGCAAATTAGAGAGTATACTGTGGGGTTCCCTGCCTCTGTGCAGGTTCCACACATTGTGCCTTCTATCTGTGACACCATTTGTTCCTTTCTCCCATCAAGCTCTAGCTCACTTGACATCCAGGGTCATATGAAGAGATGCTCTGTTGAAATTTTCCCTGAAACTCATGCCTGAATGGATGGCTATTGCAGCTAGACACAGAGATAGCTCAAAAGAAGATGAATTTACTGTAGAAAGTTGTTTTATGTCTAAATTATTTCACAGCAAAAATGAATAATCAATGTTCTAAAGATTTGTATTATAAATATATAAAATGTGTATATCTTTAGAATTATTTTCTTTCTTTTTTTTTAAATAAAGAGGGACAGTGAGAGAGAGAGAGAGAGAGACTATTTTTATTTGGTTTTTCACGTGACTTTGTTCCTCTAACACTTTGTTATGTTCGTGGTGCTGGGGTTTGAACCCACGTACTGACGCATGTCAGGCAAGCACCATTAACCGCTGAGCCACTGCTCCAGCCCTCCAGAATTATTTTCAAAGGAGAAGTTGCCAATTGTCTGTCATGGTTATAGAGAGTTCTTCATAGTTTGCCCAGGAAACATCTGGTTTACTGAGACTGAGCAACAGAGTTCCTCAGTGAAATTGCCAAGGTCCTAAGTAACCTCAGAAATGATATGTAAGATGGAATTATTGAAATAAACTAATTGAACTAGGTCATAGCTGCCAAAAATAATGATTTTGCCTTCAGAATTATTGGTCATAATCTGTTTTTTCAAACACTGAGACAGCTGAACCAATTAATTGTCTTTTGCTTCTATTAATTCATAGTAATAAAACTATGTCATCAGATATGGGAGGGATATTTTTCTTTCTGCCTATAGAAGAATATTCTTTCAAATGTTCTACTGTGGTTTTACTTTATTAATACATAAGTTTTAAAAAAGTTTTAAAGATTTGATCATTTAGGAAGCTTTCTACAGATTCTAACTCTCATGGTGATGGTAAAAAGTGTTTTTGTGAGAATTTACAGCTTGGGGACATACAAGTTAACTTAAAGCTCCTGGTCTACCAAGTTAAAGGTCAAGGACATTAACTATGTCTCTTTGTTATGTTTTGAATCTGGAATATTCTCCAAAAAGCTCATGTTTTGGAATTATGATCCCCACTACAGCAAGGTTCAGAAGTGGGAGTGTTAGGCACTGATTAGGGCTCTAATCAATTAATCCACTAATAGCTGAATTGATTACTGGTTATTGCAGGCAGATGGGATGTGACTGGAGGAAGTAGGGCACTTAGGAGCATGGCCATGGACTATATTCCTGATCCCTTCTCTCTCTACTTTCTTGCTGCAGTGAGTGAGCTGAGCAATTTTCCTCCACCATGCCTATCTCCCTTGGTGTTCTTCCTCACCTGAGGTCCAGAGCAATGTCAGCTGACCATGGACTGAAGCTATGAAACTGTGAACCCAAAATAAACTTTTCCTCCTCTAAGTTGTTCTTACCATGTATTTTATTCACAGAAATGAAAAACAGATTAACCCTTATTCCTACCAAAACATGTGCTTATGAAGATGATACTTATTGAACTTTTGTTTTGACAAATTTCATCACAAGATGATTAGAGTTTAGCAGGGTCTGTAGTGAGATAGGGAAGGGCGAAGATGATCAGCTTTACTCATGCTCTTTTATCCTAAAAAATTAGAATTAAGTAGTTATAAGGTTACACACAAATGTGATGGTAGTTCTGAGGAAGCAAAGATTGCTTATTTTTTACAAATCAGACAAATACATCATGCCCAGCTGGCCACTATCATACTCAGACTTAATAAAGACTAATTAATAAGTTCTTAAGAACTGAAAATCATTAGTGAGAGCAAACAATCAAATCTATTTCTTTTTTATTGTGTTTTGGAGACAAGGTCTTGCTATGTTTCCCAAGCTGGTCTCAAACTCCTGGGCTCAAGAAATCCTCCTTCTTCAGTTTCCAGATTATCTGGGACTATAGGTGCATACCACTGTGCCTGGATCAAATGTATTTCTGGAATATGGTTTAAAAACAAAGAAAAATAAGTCTCTTGGGTGCTAATTGGAATTGGTAGTCTTGCATTCTTTACCAGATCTATGCTTCAGATAAAATTTGTCCTTGATACACACCTAGACATTTAAAGTTTGATTAAGTTAATAAATGTCAAAAACAGTTGCATCAAAGAATGTTCAAGAAAATTCTTAGCAAAGTGTATTTCATGAATATAAAGATGTTTAAGTGAAAAACTTAATAAAAGCATAAATACTATGTTCTTAATTTCAAAAGATGTGTGTGTATGTCTATAAAATTGCAGAAACATTCATACAGATATTTTATTTCTTTTGAAGAGCTAAAGCAAGGGAGAATGATCAAAGTCATTTAATTATGTTTCCAAATCCATCCTAAAGAATATAGTAAGCACACAGAAGGAAACTGTATATAGCCCCCAAAGTATGTGGTCCTTCAGGGATGAGTACATGAATGAATATTTTCTCATTCTTCTCTCATATGCAATAGCATTTTCTGTTTTTGGTGAGAAGTTTTCTGTTTATTGACACTATTGATTCTACAAGAATGGCACCAGGAGAGACTGTCCTCTGCTGCACTGACCCTGGCAGAGCATGGTACTCTGTGGGTGATCAGTATGCACAGAACAGTTTTCAACTATACTACAATTGTTTGCTTCTCCTCTGTACAGTTTGCTCATTCTTTCTAGATGAGTATGTATCTGGAGAAACACAGGGCTCTGGCTCCTTCGTGGAAGCCCTTGGTGCAGAAACCTGTGCCATTTCTCCTGGAGGAAGAAATTAGAATTGGTTGTGGGTGGTGAAAAAATAATGTGTTTTCCTTATTTCTGTCTCTGTCATATGATATGTGGGCATGTGGAGGGAAGAGTGGCCATTTATGACATCACTGTGATTTTGTGTGTATGCATTTGTGTATGTGTTTGTGTGTGTGCGCATGCGTGCACCAGGGGGAGGGTTGTGGATGTGCTCAGAGTAATGAAGAGGATATGGTAGCTTGCTCCAGGATCAAAGGCTTGAGATGTGTGGTTGTACAATGCCCACTACATTCCCATTTAACTGGGATAGAAAAAGTTATGCTATTTGGTTTCTGGTGGCGGGGCTGGTGATGGGCTCACATGCCAGTTTTTGTCCTGCTAGATTAGGAGGGGCTTAGGTGTCCTGCTAGTGAAGGAGAGGGGCTTAGTTGTTTGTTCAGCTTCCTCTATGGGAAACCCTTGCTAACAGACCTTGAATAGGAAACCTACCGGGGTCTAGTCTAGTATTCTTAGCAGCTATTCATGAAGAGAGAAAATGGAGAAACACACATTTGGCTGGCAGGAAGCTCCCTTTCTTTGCTGATTCTGACCAAGCGTAGTACTTACGGCAATTTAGACTCAGCTTTGACTCTTCATCTTGTTTCAGCTCTTCACAGAGAGGCCGATTTTTATAAGAACAGAAAAATGTATTCTACGGGCTTAGCTTTCTTTTTCTTCTGTAAGATTTCTAAAAAATACTTAAAAGGTTAAACAGTTACTACACGACCCCATCAAAAAAGGCATAATACTGTTTAGAGTAAATAAGGGAGTCTTTGTGAAAACACCAGGAGGCATATACAGTGGTTTCTAGATGAATCAAATTGTATGCTTTCAAAACATAATTGATATTCTTAGGTGGGATGATGGTTTGGTCCTGTCAATATACTGAATGGACTAGTGCCAGCCTGTAAGGGGTAATGATTAAATCAAAAGAAATGACACCAGCAGAGGAGTACAAATAATCCGTATTAGACTACCAGCACGAACTTGAGTTTGGGAATTATTTATAACCTTGAAATTCATAAGGCATTGCCAGGGAGCACATATGAGCACAAACAGATGATTTATCCCAGTATCTAATATAAGTGTTGCTTTTTACTGGTTCAGGTAAATGGTAATTCTTAGGTGGAATTGTGTATCTCTGTTAGAAAGATTATGATAATTTACCTGGCCTTGGAAATAATATGAATAAAAAAGAGCACAATTCACAAATGGAGACCTTCTTTTTCCCTTTTCACATTTTCTTAGCATATATTTTTTAAAAAGGAACTATTTCGGAAAGCAAAGTGGCTACAATTTATAGATGAGTGTGTTGCAGAAGAATCTTTCCTTTCGAGTTTACGGTTCCCTTGGGAAGGAATGCAAAATTCTTCTAGCTATTGAAAAGCACTGGAGTGTGATGGCATAGTTTAAATAATGTCCTGTTTTTATCAGGGAGGGGGTTTGATATGTCTCTCATACCACGGTGAAAACATGTACAAATACTTACATGACATTGGACTGTCTTCCTCTAATCGCTTTGTTCTGTCAGTGGTGTGAAGGGGGAAAAAAAAACCAAAACCCTATAATTTAGCAAAATCACATTTATACATTTCAAGTACAAGTTTTGTTCCAGAGACATATTCTAAGTGGAGAATAGGACAAAATATGTTTTATGTTCCCATTCATCTTTAGAATCGCCTCTCAGCACTGTTAACTTGCGACTGGACAATTGCTTGGCACATAACCCATGCAGACACCAACCTTGACAGAATTGGAAGAGTTCCTTCTCCAAGGATGAAATGTTCTTGAAAAATTCATCAGAAGCATTACATACAAATCTCCTTCTTTTGTTCCATGTCTCATACATGTCAACCTCCTTGCTCACCCATTTTTGTGCATTACACAAATGGGTTTGCTTATTCCATGTTCCCTGCTCTATTTCCACAATTATCCATCTCCTATGACTTAGAGCAGTCAGGCAGGAGTTGGAGTGTTCCACACACACATCTCCTCAGAGCATTTTTCTTGGTTATTTTAGAGGATGCCTACATGTCATCAGCAATAACCTACATAATTCTTCAAATGCCGTACACTCTTTTAGAAAAATAAAAAGCCTTGATTGCGCTCACTTTTCTCTTCTTGCTGAACAAAACACATTCTCTGAGCATAGATTATGGATAATAAAGAAGAGCATTTATTCAAGCTCAACTCAAGGTCTTACGTATGCTCACAAGATAAAAGGAATGGGGGTTGGAGCGCTGTCTCAGCAGTAAAGGCATTTGCCTGGCATGTGTGAGTATGCAAGTTCAAACCCCAGCACCACGTATAAAACAAAGTCTCGGAGCAATGAAAGCCACATGAAAAACTAAATAAAAATTGTTTCTCTCTCTCTCTCTCTCTCCTTTCATTGTCCCTCTCTCTCTAAAAAAAAAAAAAAGAAGAAGAAGAAGGAATGAATTGCTTACTTGGGGAGACTTATAGTTGCCATTCCAAATCCTTAAATCCTGGCAGAAACATCCTTCTCAAGAACACACACACACACACACACACACACACACACACACACACACACACAATGGTACTATATGTGAGAGGAATGGGGGGATAGTTCTGGAATCTTCCTTAGAAGCATAATGCCTTCAGCTCTTCCCACTTAACCTCTCCCCTAAGAAAACAGGCATAGGAGTCTCACACCATTCTCTGTAGCCTGTGTCAAGGGCCATTCTGGGCCATTCTCTTGTGCTCACTGTCTGGGTCTTGCCTGTTGTTGTTTTTCAGACCTCAGCTTCTATTTTTCTAGCTGGCCTTGTCCTCAGAGCCCTAGACTTTGCTTTCTGGTGCATCCATGTCTAGGATGACTGCTCCCTTTTGATTATAGGTCCTGCCTTGCCTTTGTGCAGCCTGGGATTTCTCTTTTTCTTGCCCCTCACCTCGCAGCTGCCAACTGTGCACATGCATGGCCAGCCACAGTTCCAGGGACTGGCCTGGTCAGAGATAAGGGGAGGGGATGCTCTGGAGAAAACGAAATGCTTTTCTTTCCCCTCCTTTGCTCTATTCATGACCACGAGCATCTGTGAGCTACATTTAGCATCCTAGCAATGTGTGAGTACCTGGAGGGAAGAGATTTAGAGGGAGGTGTTCGCTCTCTTTTACCTAGGATCTACTCTAAGCTCCAATGCCTTTCACTCTGTAGAGTAGAACTCTACACAATGATATCCACGCATCTGTCTTTCACCCACTTGAATGTGCCTCTGTGGCTTCTGTGTCACAGGGACAACTAGAGAAACAGTGAACGAAAGTGATGTTCCTTACTTGACTTCTGTGGCTATCTCTGGGATCAGTTTTCTCAACACAGAAACCAAATTATCTCCAAAGTGAGCTGACTTCAAGAGGGAGACTCAGGAACGGCTGTTCACCAGAAAAGTGCTCCTGGGCACACAGCCTTTGCACATCTCCTGGAGGTTTACACAGTGACCCATCATGCTCTCTCCAGATACAGGGGTGTGTGGAGAGCAGGAGTCAGGGCACCCAGCACAGAAAACAGTTATTTCAAAAGTTAGCATCTAACCTTAGCAGCATGTTAATGATAAGGAGTTAGATTTTAGCATTCCATTGCTTCAAAGATTATTTTCTGCAGTGTTATAATAAGCTGAAATCTTTTGTACCTATTGGATAAACTTCAACATAAATAATGATGGGGGATCATCGCCTTGATAGAAGTTTTAGCTTGGCATCCAAGAATTGTTCAATTATTACACAGTTCATATAGGTATTGAATCTGTTCAGTTTTGCAGCACAAGGATCAAAACAAATCCATTAAATGACTTTCTAAAAAGTTCCACTAGTAACAATTTTAGCCAAGGTAAGAATGTATTTAATTATATCATCTAAAGTTTCAGGTTAATTTTGCTTTAAAAAGAATTTTCAAAAGTATAATTGTTTGAAGTTTCTAGTTGATTCAAAACATCATAATTTTTAAGGAGTTATTTTCTTTTTCTGTTTTTTTTTCTTAAATCTTAACCTTAACCATGGCACAAAAGATACTAGCATTCTTGTGCAGTGTTAGCAAATACCGGAATTTATTGTAAGAAGCATGCTGACAAATAATGCAGATTCTGTTATTTATAGTAGTAGGGCATACTTAGCAATATTGACACTTCAGGAAAATTATGAATTGATGTCACTGACAGGGGACAAACCCTGGGAAAGAGGATTACTCAGCATGGATTATAATCTCTGCTTCAGCATTGGACCTTTAAATCAGTTCTAATCACTACCACACCTATGCTGATCCATTAAAAGAAATGTTGAAAATATTGACATCTGAGTAATTCAAAGTTAATTTATTGAGCACTTATTGTGCCAGTCCCCAGGAACAAAAGATAAGTCTGCTCTCATGAAACTGAGATCAACACACTGGGATGAACCAAAGCTGAGAATCAAAATAAACTCTATTATTTGCCTTGCCCCAAATATTTCCTTCTGTGCTTTGCTTCAAATACCAATATTCTCTCCCTCCCTCCCTCATTTCCTTTTTTCCTTCCAATACACTCCTGCTTCTGTACCCAAACATTGGATCCAACCATTCGGGAGTCACACCGTATCTGATGCATTTCCCAGGCTCTACGGCAGGCATTTGGGCGTCTTTGCACACCTCATCACTTTCAATTTGCTCTTTCCTTTAGCTTTTGCTTCTCCTGTTGATAAAGACTAGGATTTCATGCTGGTGACCCTGGCCTCAGGAAACCTGCCCTTTCCTACTTCCCCATTCTCTGGCTGTCTTATAGACACCAACATCGTTAGTGGTGTTGCCTGTGTGGTGATGGTTTCTGTGACCACAGAGTCTGCTTGGAAGTGATGTGAGTATTTCCACCCACGTTCTTTCAGATGGGGAATTACGTAGAAAAGTTTGAGAGGAATGTAGCAGAAACTCTATCATGATAGATATTCAACCATGGTGAGACAATAATGCAAGATGACAGCAAAGTGGAAGAACACTTGAGAAATATATGGGTTGCTCTCCTGTCAGTTCTGTTTCTTAGAATTGAAAAGGGGAACTGGCACTCTGGACCAAGTTCTGAGGAATACAGGAAAATTAATTGACAAAGCAAAAGCGAATTAGTGACAGTATATGTGAAGAGATGAAAGAAGCCTAACTCCTAGGGAGAGGTAGATTTTTCAGAAAGCACCACGCTCCAACCTAAGATTCTAGAAAGGATGAGTGGCATGAATGGCTCTCCAAAAATAAAACAAAATAAAATTCTGGCATTCCTGTGGGAAATGGCTCTCATGAGTATTAAAAGTTGGACATCTGAAGAAATAAGGAGCTCTTGAGTGAATGCATATTTGAAAAGGGTTTGGTCTAAGCATCAGAACCTAAGCCCCTTCTTGGAACCTTAAGTGTGAACAATGAGTGGCTGTTTAATCTCGCCTGGTCGCTCCTACTCACCCTTGCTGCCCTGCCTGCCTTTGTTGCTTTCCTGCCTATGAATTTGCTCTCATGTTTAGATTAATTTATCTCTGTCTTTCTTCCCTTTGTCCCTTTATTTGTTTCTTGGAGTTACTCTGGTTGAATTTCAACCTATTTCCACCTACCTTTTCATACGGTCTGCTCTCTTCTACTCCTGGTACACGCTTGGTCCTATATTTTCCCCTTGTTGCTTTCTTCTTCCTGTTTCCTTGTCCTCCCCAACTCCTTTTTTTTCTTTTTAAGGGCCGAGGACCGAACTTGGGCCTTGCGCATGCTAGGCAAGTGCTCTGCCACCGAGCTAAATCCCCAACCCAGACTCCTTTCCCCCTTAATGATGGCCAGAGAGCCTCCACGGAACGACCTTGCTGAAGCCTGGAACTAAAACCCCTCAGTGTTCTATATGATGCTTCCTTCCCATCTACCCCATCTCCCCAGCCCAGGTTAACATTAATAGAACACTTACTTGAAAATTGAAAGCTAAATTCAAGAACTAACTCCTTCAATTTACAAAGTGCAGAGGGATCAGAGTCCTTTTAAGTAGCATCTTCTCAAGTGTTTGTTTACAGATCATTAAATATTTAACTTAGTGAGAAACTAAAAGCTGAAATGTTCCAAACCATTGCTGATTAAATAGCAATCCGGAATTAAGATAAGGCAAATCTGAAATTAAAATAAAAATAAATTTTAAATGTTCATATTATCAGATGAGAAGTTAAGATACTTTGACTCTTTAGGGATAAGAGGCAATCTCGGATCTTGCCTTTTCTGACAGCCAAGCTTGATGTTCAGCTTTTGGTTGCTTCTGATACCTGCCTTGCTTCTTCCGCTCAGACCTCCTCTGTGTAGGGATGGTTGCTTTATTCTCATCTTGGATGCCTTCCTCTGACTTCGTCCTCCACCCCCTTCTTCTTTGGCAAGGATACAGAATGTTGAAGCAGGAGCAAATTACCAAAGTTATATATTCCTGAAGTCACCATAAATATAAGAATATAATCAGCAAGTTTAAATCTCATAGTGATAAAATTGCTAAAGAGAATAGAAAAGGACATACAAAACTATTTTAAGCCAAGAAATCAAGAAGGGATAAATGCTTGATGTTACAGGGGTGGGTCATATAAGGATAAATAAGGGAAAAAAATATAACAAATAAATTTGATTTTACCTTTGTTTTCTCCATCAGGGAGAATGATCTTCGAACACAGTTAAAAAAGGAACAGAGACCTTAGATGAGGGAAACAATAGAGAGAAAACACTTGGCTTAAAGGTGTTCAAGTCTCCGGGTAAATTGCATTCTGACAGAATTATAGTGTTTACCAGTGTGATCAGGAAACTACTTGTGTTAGTCAGTTTTCCATGACTATAATAAATACCTGAGCTAATCAACTTAAACAGGAGAAAAGTTTATTTTGGCTCACAGTTTCAGAGGTTTGGCCCATGGTTGACTAGCTAAGTTGCTTTTGGGCCCACGGCCAAGCAGGTCATTGTGGCAGGAGCTGTGGGAAGGGAAGCACATTTATCTTTTGACTGGAATGAAAGAAAGGAAGAGGAGGGGCCAGACTTCCAATATCTTCTTTAAGGGCATGTGTCCCTATGACTAGAAGACTTGCAACTAGGCCCCCTCCCCTAAAAGTTCTACCACCTGCCATGGGCTGTGGACCAAGTCTTTAGCATACTGGACTTTGGTGATTTGGGAGGATTTATGATGAGACGTATAAAAAGCCTGGAATGGGTAAATATTCTAATTATTAGTCAGGAGAGAAAGTAGATTTAGAAGAACGGTGAATTTGAAGTTAAGATTTAGAAAGGGAAAGGATGACTCTTAGTGTTACCATGGATTTAGAAAGCAATTAATTCCCTTTTCCCTTTTTGAGTATTTAATTTCTTTTTAATGAAAGCTACTAGACAATATGCCATTATTCTACCTATTGATTCATGCATTCAGTAAATGCATACATATAAAGTGCTTACCTAGCTCTGAGGCCAGGTTTGGGAGCTGAGAAATAATCACACCCTGACTCTGACTTCAACAGCTCCCAGTCTGTTTGAGAATGTATAGAATTGAGAAGGAGCAATGAGGGTAGATGGTGTTCTGATCTAGATGTGAGATGTCCTCCAAAGTGTCATGTGCGAAACAATGTAAGAAAGCTTAGAGGAGAAATGATCGGGTTATGAGATTCTTAATCCAATCAGTGAATTGATCCTCTGAAGGCAGTGGGTAGAGGAGGCAGGTCATTGGGGGCATGACTTTGGGGTACATATTTTGTATCTGGTGAGTGGTTCCTCTCTCTCTGCCTTATATTTGCAGTGCTCTGAGTCACCTTTATCCACCACTCTCTTCCATCCTGATGTTCTGCCTTACCTGAGGAATGGAACCTGTGGTCTATGGACTGAGACCTCTGAAAATGTTAGCCCTCAAATAAACTTTTCCTCCTCTAAAATTGTTCTTGTCAGGTCTTTTAGTGACAGCACTGAAAAAGCTGACTAAAACAGGTGGTAAGTTTGGTGATTGGACATGGTGAATTTGAAGTGCCAAAGAGTCTTCCAACTGGTGAAGTCTAGAACGTGTTGTCATTTGGAGAAGTTTGGAATACCAGGCAGAGCTCTTATCTGGAAATACTGGTCAGAGAAAGGTAAAGTGTGATCAGGAATAGAGAAAAATGACAATGAATTATGCGGAAGGCATGAAAACAGGTATTAGGAGAGAAGTCAGTTAATGGGAATGAGGCAGAATCAGCAGGAAGCTAGGAGAAGGACTACAAAAGGGTTCTATGTGGAAACCAAAAGAAGAGAGACTGGAATGAAGGAAAGAATACAGAGGTTAGAAAGATGAGAACAGCAGAGTCCACTGCTTTTAGATTTTGAGCATGACCTTAGCAAGGATAGGTTAGTGGAGTGGTGGGGACCAAAGCCAATTGCAGCAAACAAAAGAGTTGTGAGATGTGAGAAAGTAGAGACAGTGAAAGGAGATTTTTAAAATGGGATTGGCCATAAAGGACAGGATAGTAACATAGGGTAGAAGGAGGGAATTTTTTATGATAATAAAGATTTTGGCATTTTTCTAAAGGATAAAGCAAATATAGCTTCCATTTATTGAACATATTGGTACTGTGCTGAGAGCTTTATATATATTACCACATTTAATCTTCATTATCATCCATGATAGTAGGTATTATCATCCCAATTTACAGATAAAATATTGAAGCTTAGAGATGGTAAGTCTTATAATCTGAGTTCACAAATAAAAATGGGCACAGATTCCTCTGGTCATGAATCCCTATTTCTATTTTATATGCACAGCAGTGGCTCTCAAGAAGTATATGAAAATCACCTGGGGAACTTGAGAAACCATAGATTGCCAGGAATTTCTGCTTCATTAGTTCCAGAGAGAGGGCTGAGAATTCAGTATGTCTAACCAGTTCCAGGCGCTGCTGATGCTGCCGGTCTGGGGATCCTGTTTTGAGAACCAATGGGATTTATTCAAAATGCAAACTCTTGGATTCCAGTAATCTGTGTTTTGATGAGCACCCCAGGAGATTCTGAGGCATTCCGAAAAATGAGAACCACTGTGCTAATGTAAGGAAGACGCTGGTGGAAAGGAGGAGGTAGAGGCAAAGGAGATGGAAGAAGCAATGTATTAATGATCCTGATATTAATGACGAAGACCTGGTAGCCCCCACCCCTTGAGGAGTTGGGAATGCTGGCATACATGGCACAGAGATACCTTGAAAGAAGGCGAAAATCTAACTTGGAAGGGGGAGGAAGAGGTGAGCAGACGTAAGCTTGCAAGACAGGATGGAGGAGTGGAAGATGGAGAACAGTGTTTCAGCTTTCAGTGTTGGGATTAGAAAGACATTTGATGGTGGTACCTCTTTTGATGCCTTTGAAGACAGGTGAAGCAATGGGGACTCGCTAAGAGTGTACTGAGTGGCTTTGAAGCTGGATGTCTCCTAGAGAAACTTTTTAGGGTTGTGTCACAGGGTTCTGTCGAACTTTTAACAACCTATAGCAAAGCATAAGAAGCACACCCATCAAATGTGAAGATGACGTGAAGCTGGGAGCAACAACTAATTACTTGGATGACAGTGAAGAATCCAAAAGATACTGACAGGCTGGTCTGATCGGCCAAAAGAAACCAGATGAAATTTAATAGGTATAAATATAACCTCCTGCATTCAATGTTGCTAGTAGAGGGGAAATTCCAGGAAACTGAAGCTAGTGGTTGGAGCAGCTCAGCAGTGTATTCACCATAAGGGTACCTGGCTTAGCCTTAAAACTGGGTTCAACAGCAGAATTTTTACCTTTCTCAGTATGCCAGGTTGCTTCCTTTTAACTCCCTCTGGTAGCATGCCTCTAACTTTTGAGTAAGGCTTCTGACTCAGGTGTTCTGTCTAGTTTCTTGATCAGGAGTGACCTTTACTCTTGTAAGCCCACCCTGAGTCCAAGTTATCCTGCATTTGAGTTGCCACATCTGTCTAGGGTTCTAGCAGCTGGCAATGCAGACCTTACCCATCACACTTCTCCAAGTATTGGTGTGTTCCTTCACTGTGATGCATTGTTACTGACATCAGCACTGCTGGGTCCTATCGCCCCTAGGTATTTTTCTGAAATCACCTGCTTTGTCAATGCCACTTCCTGTTTTCTGCTGCTGGGTCTGCTCTAACACAGCAGGAAATAAGTGACTGTAGAGATTTTTAATGAAGTTGCATTTTGAATGAGTGAGAGCATTAGTTTCGATTTATTTGTAGTCACTCACAAAACAAAATCATGCATTCATATCACACTGAAAAATTATGAAGTACTTTCATGTCTTTTTTTTTCATTTAAATTTGACCATAATCCTATAGAAAGGTTTTAGAATGTTCATTTTACATCTGAGGATATTGAAATTTAGGATGGTGAAATAAGCTGCCTAAAGCCACACAGCTACTTATTGGCAGAACTGGGATGTGAACCAGGCTTTCTGATGCCAGCTGTCCCCTCGCAGCTACACCTGTTAGTCAGTTCTTGCAAGCACTCAGGTTTTCTTCAAGTATTGGCTTTTTCTAAGATATATACTGGTAGAGTGTTGAGAAGATAATGACTCCAGTGCATTAAAGTACTGCATGGTTCTGAGAAGAGGAAATTAAGTGTAATATATCAACTTCTCATTATTAAGCACAGAAACTACATCGTTACTTAAATCCTCTAAGTAACTTAAATAGATTCTTTTCTTAAGGAAATATACGAAATGCATGTCATTTTGTGTTGAGACATCATTCCTGCTCTACAATTCTTGTCTGAACCCTCATTGGTGCATGCTTGCCATTTCTGTATCAGTGATTGATTAGTACATCTGGTTGATTCTGTCCATCTGTCCAGCTCTAGGTCATTCCATATCACACTACAAAGAGAGAATCAGTTTTATTTAGCTTTTCATGTGGCTTTCATTGCTCTGATACTTGGTTGTGTATATGGCACTGGGGTTCAAACCTGTGCGTCCTTATGCATGCTGGGCAAGTACCCCAACCGCGGAGCCATCACTCCAGCCCCAGGAAACTCTTGTTTAAACATTGCTTTTATTATTGCCACATCTTGAAACAAAGACTTTTGTTGGCTTCTTTGGACTGCAGAATTAAGTTTAAACTCCAGGTTTGACTTTCAGTATCCTTCATAATTTGACTGTATTTCTAACTGGCCAACCTGTCCCTCAGCTCAGACCAGTCTTCTCCCTCTGCTTTATCCATGCTGGTTACTCTTTGTGCTTCCTGACCTCCCTAGATCTAATCAACTGCTTCATACAGTTTTATAATATGTTGTAGGTAGCACACTGTGCATAGCCCTGTATATTTGAGTAAATAATGTTATAGTAGCTGATTTAGCTAGAGAAAGATTTTACCACTTGTATTACTTCACTTTTCATCACTATAACTAAACACCCAAGGCAGGATACTTTACAAAGAAAAGAAGTTTGTTTAGCTCACAGTTTTGGAGGTTGAAAATCTAAGACTTGGAAACTCCATTGTTTTGGCCTTTGGTGAGGACCTCATAATGATGGCATATAATGGTAGGAGTATAAGTGGGAAGAAGAGATCACATTTTGAGTAGGAAGGCATAAAGGGAGGGTGGCTCCAGGCTTGCTCTTTTATATCTCAAGAACTAGTCAGAGGTTTCATGGGAACTATCTTAATTTCTTCTGAAGGCAGAGCCCCCAGTGACTTAAGGACCTACCATTGGACCCCACTTCCTAAGTGGCCACACCAAACTCCCAACATTGTCACACGAAGGGTCAAGCTGCTAACATACGAACACCTGGGGGACATATTCTAACCACTGTACAATTTAAGTCAAGTGACAGTAGTAGAGTCAGGTTCTCAAGAATGAACTGATAAAATTTCCTTGGAAATGCATAGATTGGGAGATTAAACGCCCCCCACCACCAATAATAAGAATACTGACGTAGAAGAGGATATTGTTTAAATTTATGAAAATTGAATTCAGAGGTCATAGAGTCTCTGTATCCTAGATGTGGAGGGGACATAAATGGTGTGTATGACAGCAATCTGTGGGGACTGCTAACCAAAGGTCATGGGTGGGGGCAGGGGTGTTTGGAAGCCATCTGAACTAACGCTCATGTGGAAAGAGAGCATCCTGTAGGGAGAGAGAAAGACTCTGTTGACTGAAATTTGAAAATCCATTGCTCAAAATGGAAACAAAGTTATAGAAAAACAAAGGAAGGTACGTTTCTTTGCATTAGACTTTGGCCTTGAGAGTTTGGAAACCAAATATGATGATGGAGTTTCCTTCCGTGCCTGAGGGTGCTGAATGGTGACTCTCCCCAAATTTAAGTCTACATCCTGATCTTTGTAACTGTGGATACTAATTTACTTAGAAAAGGGATCTTTTCAGACATAATTAATTTAAGGTCTTGAGATGGGAGGATTATGCTGGATTATCTAGGTGGACCTCAAATTCATTGACAAGTGTCCTTATAAGAGGTCCACAAAAGAGACAGAGGTGTGAAGATGGAGGCATGAGTCAAAGTGGCCACAAGCTGAGGAATGCAGACAGCTACCAGCAGCTGGAAGAGCAAGGAAGGAAATCTCCCCTTGAACTGCTAGAGAGAGTTTGCCCTGCTGACTTCGTGGTTTCAGACTTCTAGCCCCAGAACTGTGAGTGAATACAACTCCAGAGTTAAGCTACCAAGTTAGGGTTAATTTTTTATAGCAGCCACGGGAAACTAATATAGTGCTCAACTCCATCTTATTAGAGAGCTTCTTCCCACAATGGCCCTGAGTAAATGTTTTTCTATTTTCCTTTTTGTGTACCTGAGGGCAATTGCTCTTCACTTATTTGAAAATTGACGTAGAATGAAAGACTTTTGAAATAAAAGAAAAATTTTGAGGCATTCCAATTGCGTTTACACATGAGGAAATAAAAGTCCTCTGCTTGAGATGGTCTGTCCAACCATAGGTAAGAGCTGTGTCTCTGCACTTCTAGGCCAATGTCTTTTCTTCTACCCTTTGATGCCTTCTTGTAAGGGCAAAGGATTGTCTTATGTATTTTTGTTGCCTTTATTCATCTATTGATTATGCACTGACCACAAACTACAGATACTATTTTCAGTACTAAAGATAAGACAAACCATGGTTTTAAACTGATAGCATGTTTTTGTGTATAAATGTGGGGTGAAGGGAGATAAGGAATAGGACAAAGCATGGAAAACAACAAAAATGAAATCTAAAAATGTGACAAAGGGCCATCTAAAACCCAAGCATAGTTGCTCACATAAAGCAGGTATGCAGATGTCTGTTAATATTTGTTGATTATGTTCTTTCCTTCTACAATGTAAATCCTAAGGAAACTCCAAGTTCATGTTCAACATATGAAGCTCCAGGGTCCTAATATAGTTTCTTAAGAATTACCTCTTTAAAACAATATTTACATTGCATCTTTAAAATGTAGCACTGGCATTTTAAAGTCCAAAGGCAGCTGTAGATCTTTTTTGGACCCATTCATTATATCAATAATGACTAACTTCACCATGTGGAAATTATGCCACACACATGCTGGTAAAAATAATATTCTTAACCAGATTGCAAATCAATTAGCAATATTCTGAATCATATGTTCCTAGGCATTGTACTTAATTTTGAATTTTCAGTAGTGATTAAATATCTTCTCACATGTTTTACATCTTAGTTATTTTTCACAAACTTTTGTTACGTTGGTGTTTTGCTAACTGAACACAAAATATTCCAGCTTTCTTAACACCACTCTAACAAAGTTGTCAGTTAACCCACTTGTAATTGTCATTAACACACTTCACAGCATTTTTTTCTTTTAGAAAAGAGTTATATTGGTATCTCTAATAGAATTCAAAAAGAATTCCAGTTTAGTCCACTAAAAAGCCATTAAAATTACTTGGACAAGAAAACTGATTATATTTCTTTTGTAGACAGCTAATGAGACACAGGAACATGAAAGATACAGACAAGGGCTGTGAATACATAAGTCCAAATGCCTAAATGAATATTGAATACCAAGTTAATTTCCAATTATCTACATGCTTGCTAGCTTTTGGGTAGATTGCATTTAATGGACTTTTAAGATGTTCCACTAAAAAGCCTTTCTATTTTATAGACTGTGAGAACAAATCATTAATTGTTTTGTGTGTGACTTCAGTAAGTTACTTGTAGTCTTTGTGTCTCAGTTTTCTAATCTGTGAAATCGGGATAGCTATAGTAGGCACTTGTTTCAGTCAGCTTTTTGTTGCTGTGATGTACACTTAAAAAGAAGAATGTTAGGAGGAAAAGTTTATTTTAGGGCTCACTGATTCAGAGGTCTTAGTCCATGAAAAGCCTGCTCCATTCCTCAGGGTTCCAAGAGATGGCAGGCATGGCTCCAGAGAGCTTAAAGCATCACATCAGGAAGCAGAGCAAAGAGAGATTCCACTCCAGATATAGAATATACACACTAAAGAAATGCCCCCAATGACCCACCTCCTCCAGCCACACCCTACCAGCCAAAGGTATGGAGATTAATTCACTGAGTGGGTCAAGGCTTTCACAGCCCAATCACCTCACCTCAGCCTGAGCTGTTGAGGGACAAAACCACAACAGTACTTCAGAGTTATAAGTAAAGACTATAGGACATAAATATGCAGAGGAAATAAGACTTTGGCACTTGTTTTGGGCTTTTTATTGGTATTGCTGCTGCCCTGCCCAGAATTGGATTATATGAGATGCTAAATAAGTATTTATAAATGAGTATGGACCATGACAGACACAGAAGAAAGCACCAAGGAGGTCCCACAGAAGATGGCTTCCACACATTTATAAACACAATGCCTCTTTTACACTAATACAGCCAATATATTTTCCTCCTTTGCCATCATTTTAGACACTGGATGGGCTGGGGGCAAAGTAGGAAAGTTTCATTTCACAGTCTCCTATCCACTCACAGGACAAAGTGTTAAGGAAGGAAAGCATATTGCATACCCTCCTATCTGCTAGTTCCCCTGTAAGAATTGCTACAAGAGTGTTAATGGGCTGGGATTGAAATAAAAATTGCTAACAGTTATTGAGTATACATAAAACTCCAACTATTAGATTAAGCATTTTGCCTGTTTTATTTCATTTATCTTTGAGACAAACAAAAAAGGTAAGCACTATTACTTTGACCACTTTATGAAAAAAAACAGAGACTTAGAGAATCTGAGTTGCTAAGATCATACATTTATAATTGGCAAAGGATGGTCTTGAACCCTCTAGGTTACTGCAATTGATGTTCTTGTTTATGAATGTGACATACATGGATGGCAGTCCGCAATCTGACAGTCAAGAAAGAAGAAAACCTCACCCATTTGTTTTCCCCTAGATTTAAGGAATCAGAAAGTAGTTGGAGGGTAATAGATACTTTGGGATGGCAGCAAACAAATTTAGGATCACTGTTCCTATTAATTTAGTGTGGCTAAACGTTTTTGCTCTTGAGGGAAAAATGATATATGTGACTCTCCAGGGAAGTATTGGGTTCAATAACTTTATTTATTTTTTTGTGAATGATTCAAAGGTACTTATTCAGTTTAGAAGACAGATACCTGAAGTTCAAGTAAATATAATAAAGCTAATCTGTGGAAAGTAAAATCTAGGCCTTAAAACTCTCCTAGTATAGCATTTTTACTTCTTTCTGTAGTTATTGGGAGGAAAAGGATAAGATCCAGGTGGGCCTTATGTACTGGGCCAAAATGGGGCCAGTGGCAATGTCACCATATTAGAAAAAATTGTAGAAAAACCAATCCTGGGACTAGTTATGAAAAAGAAGTTTGTGTAAAACAATGATCCTGATAAGAACAGCTAGAACTTTTGGGTAAGTTTAAAAGTCATCAATTTTAGGGCATTGGGTAATTATTTAGTCAGGCAAGATTTGGGCTGCAGATCACAAAAAAAAGGAAGATCAAATGAGGTGTCCATTAGACACCTGGACAGACGTGACAGCTAAGAGGTAATGAAGCCAGCAGAACTTAAGCAAATTCATGTGATTGTGAATATAAAACTAGAATTCTGTGTTGCTATGGCAGTGCAGCACCCAACACTTGAGGACTGAACTGATTTTAGATACAGGAGGAAAGAGGCTGAGAAATTGAGCAAGAGTGACTGAAAATAGAGAGGAACTTTATGCAAACTTATGTGCTAGACAGACAAAAATTGGACTTCAGAGACTGGCAAGGAAAAATCCTAAGAAACAACTGTATATATTAAACTTGTTTCACTCAGACTTTATAATAACTGAAATTGATATATTTAAAAAAATAAATAAGTAGATAGAGAATTTTACAGGACATTTGGAACTGTTAAATGTCAAATGGAATTTTTTTTTACAAAATTTTAAAAAAATATTTAAAAATTTGAGAAAGTGTTCCCCTAAGTTACCCAACCTGACCTGATGCTGCAATTATCCTGCCTTAGCCACCCAAATAGCTGGAATTAGAAGCATATGTAACTGTGCCTAGTTCAAAGGGAAATTCTAGCTAAGAAAATTAGTAAAAATAGTAGATTAACTCAGATGGATGTAAAAGGAAATTGGATGTAACTGAAGAGAGACTCAATAAGCTAGATGGTTAAAAGTAAAAATGAAGAAAAGTACAGAGAAGTGTGTAAGAGATTTATGGATGTGGCTTAACTAGTGTATAATTGGAGTCATAAAATAATAGTGAGAAATTTGAGTAGAAATTATATCTACTTCAATGGAAGAAACAGTGTAGATTCAATAAAAACTCAAATAAGAAACTAGGAAATTATTTTTCCTAGAAATTGACAATGTCAAATTCTAATTTTGTAATGCAGAAATTTAAGAATAGTAAAGGTCCATTTTTTTAAATTGAAAAACAAAATAAATTGGGGACATTCTACCAGCTATTAATATTTACTCCAAATTTATACAATTAAAATGTTGTATTGGTTGGAGAATAAAACAACAGGCCAATGAAGTACAGTAGAAAGTCCAGAAATAGACCTCTCAATTATTCACCTGATATATGATAATGTTGATATGATAGTGAAGAAAGAAAAAAAAATGTTCATTTCAATGAACATTTCAATTGGGTATCTATATGGAAAAATGTGAATCTGAACCCTACATTATTTCACATGTAAATATCAAATTCAGATGGATCATGTATCTATCTTTGTACAAAAGGTAAAATAGGGGATTCCAAGATGGTGGGCTGCAGGAAGACTCCTTCTTGTTTGGCTCCATGACAGGATGAATAAACTCCAGGAGAGCTGGCTTGCTGAGAAGGGCCTATAGGGCAAAATCATTGCTGGAGCACAGTGCTGGTCAGTGGGAGAGTTTTGGCAAATCAGAGGTTTAGGTTTAGCAAGTGGAAAAAAGGGGTTATATCCAGTCCAGTCCCATCACAGAAGTTGCAACCACCATTGCTCTCAATCATCACAGGAGTGGGGGAGGGGTTGAATCTTAATGTGTGGTCAGATCTGCCATGGAGAAGCTGAGTTTCATAAGGAACGCTACATTGGGCCCAACTGGTGACACCCCCACTGCACCTCCACTGCATAAGGGGAGAGTGGTGCCTCTCAGCTGTCTGCAAGGAGCTGGGGCAGGAGTCACTTTGAATAGATTTTCCATTGGGAGGGAGTCAGGAATTTAGATCTGGCTATTCCATGATTTGCCAGGACCCAGCCCCTGTTCAGAGACTGAACCTGGAAGAGCAGGTGTGGGACAGACCCAGAGCTCACTTAGCTCAGGAAGATTTGGGTTAGTGGGGTGCAGAGGAGCCTAGTTCATCCCTGTGACCCAACCACCCAGTTAGAGGGCTCACGTGTCAAGCTAAGGTGAGACAGGAGCACACAAGAGAATGCAGTCTGAGCACAGAAAATATGGTGTGTGTAAGTAGCAGAGGGAGCATTGCTCTGCCTTCAACCCCCTGTGCCTAAAATCCAGGAAGTGTACTGACTTTCAGATCCCCAGCTCAGGGCATTCTGATCTCTTGGGGAAGTCTCCACCCAGAAAAGCCCAGGAGATTGAACTAGACACCCAGTGCTCTCTGTGAGATCACATAATTACAGACTGAGAGACCCTGCTAACAAAACTCAGGTGGACAGTGAGCATCTACTCCCAACGTGTAGAGAAACAACCTCAGTGAACATAGTTCTAAGCTTTCATTAAGAATCTTTTTTCTTTTTTAATCTTGATTTTGATGTGTATTTGTATGCCATATGGAGAAGTTGATTGGTTCATGGACATATAAAAGCACCAGCTGAGTTTTTTGTTTTGTTTTTCATTTTTTTCTTTTTCTCTTTTTTTCCCCTTTCCCTTTCTTCTCTCTATACTCCCTTCATTCCTGAGCATTTTCTTCAATGTAAATGTTTATCCTTACCCTACCTACTGAGGGTTAGGATTTTGATCAGTGATTTAGTTTTTAAATTGTATTGTGCCCAAGTTACAAAGTTTTTACTTCCTTCTACCCTTTCTTGTGGTATCACTCAAACTGAATTAGTATCTCCTTTACCTTTCCTTTACTTTGGTACTTCTGTCTCTTCTCCCTCTATTTTTTCTTTTCTTTTACCAACAAATCCTATACCTCCTCTACTTTCTCTGCTAATGCTTGGATATTACAGCCTCCTCTCTAACATCCTCTTACGTTCCCTTCTCTCTCTCTCAGAATCTGTAAACTTATCACCTCTTAACTCTATTAGTTTATACAATTTGACCTCCCCCATCATTAATGCTGCGAAACCATTACTACTGTGAATACCAAACTCAGTAACTATTGTATGCTTTGAAGCCTGGCATAGGTGATGGTTGAATAATATTGCTAACTGTATCATTTGTCTCATAGGTGGAATTTAACATTATCAAAGATATAGTTGGTTCTACATTACTAATTAATGTTGTTTATTGTAAACATTGGTTGTTCATATTGATGGTTTCCCATTAGTTTGTGAGGAGCTGGAAATCTTAAGGGAAACTAACAATTAACAGGTTAGGGATTAGTTGCTGAACTCAATTTTCCTAACAATATCCCAACCCTTGTAAGGGACTGGACAAAACACCCAATCCAGCATCAAGGACCCGAAAAGGAACAACCAGAAAGAGATCTCAGGCAACATGCCCTGGTAGTGACCCAGACATCAAATCCAGTAAAGATCCTCAGAACAAATAAGACAAGCAGTCACAATAGCTCGCAGAGAAAATAAGAAGAAAAAGAATCCTCTTCAGTTTAAGAAGCAGGAAGAAGACTTTCAAAAAATGAGGAAACAGGCAATGAAATCTCCTTCCCAAACCCACACTCTCCCAACAAAAGAGTCCACCAATAGGGTGTTGAATTAGCAAAATGGATCAAAAAGCAAAGTCTTATAATATTCTGCCTATAAGAGACATATCTTATAGGTAATGACATCCATAGATTGAAAGTAAAAGGATGGAAAAAAGTCTACCAGGCTTATTACCCAAGAAAACAAGCTGGAGTTGCAATTCTTATATCCAACAAAGTGAATTTCAACCAAAAATTAATCAGAAGAAATGGAGATGGCCACTACATCTTAGTAAAGGGAACAATCCAACAAGATGATATAACCATTGTAAACATGTCTGCCCCCAACTGCACAGACAAAACACCCTATGACTTTAAATCCCTCATACACCACAATAAAATAGTACTGGGGGACTTCAATATACCATTATGACTAACAGACAGGTCATCAAAAAAAAATCAATAAAGAAATCTCCAGCCTAAAAGATACCTTAAATCAAATGGACTTAACAGACATCTATAGAATACTCCATCCCCACAGGTGAATTTACCTTCTTTTCAGCTGCACATGGAACTTTTCCAAAATAGATCATATTCTAGTTCACAAAGGAAGTCTCAGCAAATACAAAAAAAATTGAAATAATTCCATGTATCCTATCAGATCATAATGGTATGAAACTAGAAAATAAGAGTAAGAAACATAACAGAAATCACATAAATACATGGTGATCGAATAATACTCTCTTATACGTAGAATGGATCAAAGAAGAAATGAGAAAAAAATCAGGAACCTAGAAACAAATGAGAATGAAGACACAACATACTAAAATCTCTGGGACAGCATGAAAACATTTCTTGGAGGTAAATTATAGCTCTGAGTGCTCATATCAGAAAACTAGAGAGATCCCAAATAAATAAACTTATGCTCCACCTCCAGGTCCTTAGAAAAAGAGCAAACTAGTCGCAAAACCAGTAGAAGACAGGAGATATTCAATATCAGAGCTGAGATCAGTGAAATTGAGAAAAAAAATGCAAAGAACCAATGAAACAAAGAGTTGGCTCTTTGAAAAAATAAATGAAATTGACAAACCACTAGCCAACCTCATCAAAACAATGAAAAGAAACAAATTATCAAATCGGAGAAGAAAATGGTGAGATCATCACAGATCCATCTGAAATACAGAGGATTATCAGAACCTAATTTGCAAATTTATACTCCAATAAGTTGGATAATCGGAAGACATGGACAAGTTTCTTAACACATATGACATGACTCAATTGACACAAAAAGATATAGGGACCTTAAACAGACCAACATCAATTAATGAAATTGAGTCAGTGATTAAAAGCTTACCTAAAACAAAAAGCCCAGGTTCTGATGGATTCTAAGCTGAGTTCTACCAGACCCTTACAGAAGAACTAACACCACTCTTTATAAAGTTATCCCAAGATTTTGAAATGGAGGGAACATTCCCAAATACTTTTTATGATACCAAAACCCAATAATGATGCATCAAGGAAAGAAAACTACAGACCAATATTCCTGATGAACATAGATGCAAAAATCCTTAATAAAATACTAGCTAACTGCATTCAAAAATGCATCAAAAAGATAATAAAAAATGATCAAGTGGGTTTCATTCCAGTGATGCAGGGATGGTTCAGCATACACAAACCAATAAATGTGAGCCTAGCTTAATAGAGGCAAAGACAAAAAAACACATGATCATCTGAATATGACAGAGAAATGGTCTTTGACAACACCCAATCATGTTTAAAATATTGGAGAAGCTAGGGATAAAAGGATCTTACCTTAACATTGCAAAGGCCATTTATGACAAACCCATAACCCGCTTTATACTAAATTGAGAAAATTGAAACCATTCCCACTAAACTCATGAACAAGACAAGGTTGTCTTCTCTCATCACTCTTATTCAGTGTATTTCTTGAAATGCTAGCCAGAGCAATCAGGCAAGAGAAAGAAAATAAAGGGATAAGAATAGGTAAAGAAGAAGTCAAACGATGTCTATTTGGTGATGATATGATCCTATACTTAAAAGACCCAAAATTTCCATTAAAAAACTGCTAGAACTTATCAATGAATATGGCAATGCAGCAGAATTCAATATCAGTACCCATAAATCAATAGTTTTTTTTTTATACTCCAACAATGACTCAGCTAATGATGAAATTAGGAAAATCATCTTATTCACAAAATCACCTCAAAGAAAAAGTAATAAAATAAATTACTTGGGAATTAATTTAATCTTTTGCTTTGGGGAAGCAAAAAATTTCTATAAGGAAAATTATAGAACTTTGAAGAAAGAAATAGAAGACATGAGAAGATGTAAAGATACCCCATGTTCTTGCATAGGCAGTTAATACAGTCAAAATGGCCATTCTGCAAAAAGCACTATACAGATTCAATAAAATCCCTCTCAAGATACCAATGACATTCTTCACAGATATAGGAAAAACAATTTTTAGATTCATTTTGAAGAATAAGAGACCCAGAATAGTCAAAGCAATGCTTAGGGGGAAAAAAAGCAAAGGAGGAGGCATCGCAATACCAGATCTGAAACTACATGACAGATCTATAGTGACAAAGTAATATGGCATTGGTATCAAAATAGACATGAAGACCAATGGAATAGGAGAAGATGCAGAGACAAAAACCACAATCCTATAGCCATCTGATATTTGACAAAGGTGATAAAAGTGTAACTTGGAGAAAAGACAGCCTTTTCAACAAATGGTGCTGGGAAAATTGGATAGCTGTATGCAAAACAAAAAAAAAATGAAATTGGATCCACATATCTCACCCTGCATGAAACTGAAATTAAAATGGCTCAAAGACCTAGGATAAACCAGATACTTTACAACTATTAGAAGAGAAAATAGAATCAACATTCTACCATATAGAAGCTGGCACCAACTTCCTTAAAAAGACCCTCATAACACAAGAATTAAAACCAAGAATCAATAAGTGGCATGCCATTAAACTAAAAAGCTTCTGCACAGGTACAGAATAAATTAAGAATGTGAAGAGTGAGCCTACAGAATGGGAGAAAATTATGGCCAGCTATGCCTCTGACAGGGGTCTAATATCCAGAATATATGAAGAACTTAAAAAGCATAATACCAAACACACAAATAACCCAAGCAATAAATGGACAAGAGCTAAACAGAAACTTCTCAACAGAAGATATGCAAAAGACCAATAAATCTATGAAAAAATGTTCAACATCTCTAGCAATCAGGGATATGCAAATCAAGACTTCATTAAGATTTCACCTCACACCAGTCAGAATGGCAAAGATCAAAAATACAAACAACAACAAATTCTGGAGAGGATATGGGGAAAAAAGGAACCCTTATATACTGGTGGTGGGACTGCAAACTAGTACAACCACTCTGTAAAGCAGTATGGTGACTCCTCAAAAAATTAGAGATGACCATATGACCCAGCTATCTGACTCCTGGGTATCTTCCCAGAAGATATAAATTCAGCATACTAGAGTGAGTTAGCTACATCAATATTTATAGCAGCACAATTCACAGTAGTAAGTTGTGGAATTAACCCAGATATCTATCATTGGATGAATGGATCAAGATACTATGGTATACACACACACACACACACACACACACACACACACACACACACATATATGTGTATATATATATGTACACACACACACACACACACCATGGAATTCTACTCAGCTATATAAAAAAATGAAATCATGGTCTTTGCTGGTAAATGTATGGAGATGGAGAAAATCATGCTGAGTGAAATTAGCCAAACCCAAAAACTCAAGAGACAAATGCCTTCTCTCACATGTGGATGCTAGAGTACAATATAGGAAAGAGTGAGAGAACAGTAAGTTTAGACAATGGACTTGTCAAACATGTATTACCAATCAAACTTGGGGTAACCTTGCAGTCTAGGGGTCAGAGGGATGGAGATGGGGAGGAGTGGTGGGGAGGGTAAATGGGGAATATATGATATGTGCATGTATGTAATAACAAACCCAATCAATATGTAAAACTATAATGACAAAATCTTATTAAAGAAAGGTAAAACAATAAAATTCATGGAAGACAACATAGGAGAATATATCCATGATTTAGGAGTAGGCAGAATTCTTAAGGACACAAAAGGTGTTAGCCATAAAGAAAAGACTGATAAATTGAAATTTGTTAAAATAAACAGCTCCTCAAAACAGTATGCAGTTAAGAAAAGGAGAAAGGGAAGCCACTGTGGAAGAGCATATTTGGAATTCATGTTTTACGATGACTCACATCCTCAGTGTAAAGCCAACTACCAAATTAATAAGAAAAGGACAGACAACTCACTTAGAAATGGGAATAGACTTGAGAATGTATTTGAAAAAAAGGATTCAAAATGGCCAATCAATGGTGGACAACTCAACTGTGGAATATTTATAAAATGTGGTCGTATATAGCCATGGGAAGAAAGGAATTACTCCTACATAAAATATTGATGAGTTATCAAACGTAGTGTTGTTCAAAAGAATCCAGACAAAATTAAGTGCATACTGTGTGAATTCATTTACCTAAACTTAACAAAATAAGCAAAAGTCATTGATAATAACAATACCAGAAGAGGGCTTCCCTCTGGAGAGGCCTATTGTTGGGGAGAGAGCATGGACAGGATTCTGAGGTGCTGGTAATTCCATTTCTCACCCTGGGTGATATTTACATAAATGTGTTCAATTTGTAAAAATTAATTGAGATGGACTCATGATTTTTTGTGCTTTTCTCTGCATATCTAACACTTGATTTTAAAAAATGAAATTATGAACACCCAAATACAAAACTGCAGTTAGCTTAGATCTTGATAGTATTTGGCGCAGTTTGGGAACTTGGATATTATCTGGATATTAAATGTTTAAAAGTGCTTAGTTTTTTGAGGTATAATGGTTTGTGGTTATGAAGAGTGTTCTTATTTTCAGCACAGGTAAACTGAAGTTCTTATGAAGTAAGTTTCCTTTGCTGGCAACATACTTTCAAATGGTTCAGTGAAACAAATAGCTGCACATAGAAATATATATTTTACATGCCTAAACACAGAGCAAATATAATAAAATGTTGATAATAATATTTCAAATTATAATAGTCAAATATAGAAAGGAGGGATATAACGTGCCTATCCTTCAATATTTCTGTATATTTAAAAACATTTTTTCATAATGAATTGGTGGGGCAGGAATCCTAAAGCCTTACAGTAGTGTTTAGCTGCAAGAGCCTTGAGTGCCAGGAGTCTTGGGACAAGTACTATCCCAAGCCAGAATGAGGTGTAATGATGGTTTGCTTCCTCCAAAACTTCATCGGCTCCTTTCACATTCCTGGCCAGCTGCTGCTTCACTTGGTCACTCATGCGACCACGTATCAGGTTACCCTTGGAGGACTCCTCACTGTGTTACCTCTCCCTTTTCCTCTTGTCCTCTCCTTAGACACTGCCTACCTTTTCTCCGACTCCTCTGACACCAAGAAACTCCACTCCATTGTTTCAAAACAAAAAAGAAAAAAAAAAGAGAGAAACAAGGGATTCAAATAAATACATCACCCCAGTTCACTGGAGGAGGATCTAATTGAGCAAAATTAAAACAATTCCTTTGTAGCCAGCACCACAGCAGGAGCTGGGTTTGCCAACACATGCCAAGCACTTTCTGTGTGTAAATATTTTCAAACTGCCTTGTTAAAGAAAAGAGGGAATCCAGGCAGAATAATACATTGTCCAGCTGCATTAGATCAAGAGAACACAAGGACAGAGACACCTTCAGTAAAGGAGAGAATATTCCTGTTACTTATACAGGGCAGTGCGAGATTATATGCATGGGGGAGACAGCTTCAGATAGGCTGTCCTGGAATATTAACGGGGCATTTCTGAGTATAGACGGGAAAATCCTGATTCATGTGAAAGTGGGCTAGAGAAAAGAGGCTTCTGGTCAGACATCCTGCAACGGAGGGCCACAGGTTCACCTTGCAAATGCAAGACTATTTGGCTGTCATAATTTCCCCAGGTATGCTACTGAGGAACACCAGAAAAAAAATCTTGTTCAACAGAAACAACATTTTTGTAGTCCCTCATTCAGTTTTAAAAATACCAAGGTGGACTCTGGAAGCAGATGGCCTAGGTTTATAATCTGGGCTTTACTGCTTGCTTCTGAACAAAGTGGTCTTGGGCAAATTACTTAACTTTCTGTGTCTCTATGTTCTTTATGAAATGAGGCTAATATTAGTATGTACCTTATGAGTTTATAAACTGCTAAGCTAGTTAATACATGTAAAAGGCTTAGAACAATGCCTGGCATACCCTAAACACTGTCTCTTGTAAATTTTGACCATGGTGATGATGAAGAGGAGGAAGAGGAAGGCTGAAGGAGACTTTATAGGCATTATCTTCTGTTCAACTTTATTTGATGGTTTCTGTTTCTGAAACTCATTTCAGGCTCAGACTTTTGGAATCATTTTTGACTTCTTGTTCTCTTTAAGATTTCCACGCTCAACCAATTAGTTGATGAGTTCTGTGGATTTAACTTCTGTGTTTATTCCATCTATTATTCCATTTCAGTAACAAAATCTTCACTGTGAATTTACTTTTTCCCTGAAAAACCGACAGGGTGTTCTGACCCTATTGTCCCCCAGCACCCTCCACTCCACGACGTGTCTAGTGTTGTCAGCTTGCACTATGTCAAAACCTGTTCAAACCCTTTAGTGTCTGCCCTTTGCCTGCCAACTAGCACAAACCTTTAACCCAGCCTATTTTAGTCAGTTTTTTTCACTGCTGTGACTAAAAGACCTGACAAGAACAATTATAGGAGGCAAAGTTTATTTTGGGGCTCACAATTTCAGAGGTCTCTGTTCACAAATGGCTGGCTCCATTCCTTGGGGATCAAGGTGAGGCAGACCATCATGGCACAAATGTGTGGTGAAGAAAGCAGCTCAGGATGTGGTCATCATGAAGTAGATAGATAGATAGACAGATAGATTATAGATAGATAATGATAGATAGAGACTCCCCTCATCATGGACAAAATATATGCCCCAGAGGCACACCCCAGTGATCTACGTCTTTCAGCCACATCCTACCTGCCTTCAGTTACCACTGAGATAATCTCTATCAGTGGATCACTGGACTGATTAGGTTAAGATTCTCATAACCTAATAATTTTGCCTCAAAACTCTTTTGCATGGTCTCACACATAAGCTTGCGTTGGGGGCACAGCCCTTGGAGCCTTGGGAATCCCTGACTTAGTCCTTTTTGTTTATTGATATACGCCAAGTATTCAGACTAGATTTTTCACCATTATCTGAACTTTGTCAGTGTCAGATTGTACTACTTTTAGCTCTATGATCTTGGGCATTAACCAGAGTTTCAGTTTCCTCTTCTGTAAAATGAAAGCTCTAAAATACTATTGTGCAGCGTGGCTGTGAAGATCACAAGGGTTATGGAAATGTGTAAAAATTTAGCACAGTGCCTGACGTAAAGTAACTTCACAGTAAATGCCTGTTATGATGAGTGCTATAGTTTATGCTGATCTTTTACAAAAAACTACTTCCTTTATTTCCTTTTCCTTTTGACAAATCATAAGCCATTCTTCAGGTCTGAAGTTTCTTCTCAAATGCTTCCCATTTATAAAATGTTTTTTTTTTTTACTCCATCCAATGAAATGTCTTTTCTCCCTCCTATAAACCCTCACATGCTCCCTTTTCTTCTGTAAATTATATTCCTACATGTTCTACGATTATTTTTGCACTTAAAAAAATCCATCTTCCTACAGTCATCTTTACTTAAAAACGACAAAAAAGTTCTTAGATAATTAGTCCCTTAACGGTAGGGATAGCTGCTTTACTCATCTTTGTATCACTTAGAGCATATAATGGGGCCACATGGAAGATCAATTCCATAACATGAACTTAATGAATAAAATAATTATTAAGTTTAATTAATAAGTCTAGTTTGCTGGTTTACTTGTCATAACTCCCAGAATCCTACATTTTGGAATTACAACCATATAATTTGGTGTTAGATATTTCCTAAAGTCCCCAGCTTCTGTAAGGGACTATTTAATAGGAAAGCTTACCATTAGAACAACCATTAAATTATGGTGTCCAAAATTCTTAGGAAAAAGTTTCATATTTGATATACCAGCATTAAAAAATCAAGATCAAATCAATTCACATGAGATCTTTGTCCCCACTCCTTTATGCAAATGGAGAGTGATGGTAGAATGAATTGCACTACAATTTTTTATCAGTGGTTGGGGTTACACTGTTCATAGACTGATCTTACTTTTCCCTCTTAACATTGCTAAGCTTACTGCTCTTTTCTCCTCTATTCTTCTGAACCCACCTGTTTTTCACTTGCTTGAGGGGGAGTGGTGAGAAGTTTTAGGGCTGAAGATGATCTCTTCTCACAGGCAGACTCTGCACTGCATTACCTTATGTCCTCTTACTCACCTGTTCCCTTCTAAGAACCTGCACCCTGCTAAAGTTTTAGATGCAGAAGCTACTGATTCCAGGCTCCATATGATAAGCAACATATTTCCTCATGCTGAACTTGGATACTGGGGTCTTTGGAAGCCCCTTAATTAGACCAAACCTTCACCAAGATTTTGAAAAACCAGAAAAAGGAGATAATGGGGATAGATTTATTTGCAGAGTTGTACTTTTGCTGATATTCTCCAGTCTCTACAGACTGACTATTCAGGAATCTGCGCCGCATCAACTGGGTAAGTGAGAACAAATCCCCCGCCACCTAAGGGAGTTATTATGGATCCAAGGATTAGTGAGTAGAAGCTCTTCATATGAGGGTCAAGAGGTTCCTTGTGCTTATTGCTACTGCTAAAGCCCAGGTTGTAATGCTTCTTACCTTAGTCTGCTACAGACTCATGATTGAAAATTGTTGCCCTCCACAGGTAACAGAATCTCTTTAAAGATATCTCTCTAATGTATTTACTTTCTAGACGGCAAAATGCCAGGCTGCTAACAGATGAGTTGTTTGTACTTTAAAAGTTTACTGTTCCAGTTAGGACATTCTTGATGGCATTTTATATTCTCTTTGCCATGCAGCCAGCTGATTCATGCTGTATTCTGAAGGTTATGAGTCTCCATGTGATGTTAAGAACTATATGTCTGAATCATTAAAGAAGAAGTGTATAAAATGCAGTGCTGCTCAGTGGAAGTATATGAACCAGAAGTATTTCATTTTATGCCATGACTTTAGTTATATTTGTAGCTTTTGAGCATTGGCAGTGCTTCTACTTTCTTTCACTTTTGGAGTTATAGCTGTCCTCTCTGTCCAAACACATAGAGCAAGGTTGTTACCGGATAAGCTCTTTATATTTATTATATGTATTTCAAGTGCAACTTACAAATGTCACTTCTTACTGAGTTCCTGCTGTATGTAAGCTTTTCTGTTAGATGTCAAGAGGTAGACAGCAGCTATTTAAGACATGATCCCTTTTCTTATATATCCACTCATACCTAAACACATGGCAGAATGTTAGAGATTACTAGAAAAATACAGAGTGTTACCAAGGTTAAAAACATAGAGAAACATGTGTGTTTGGGAGATCTGAGAAAACAGCATGAAAAAATTTTCTTTTGAGATATGAACCGAGAAATGAGTAGGATTTGAACAGATGGAGTTTGTTTGGGATAAGGAATTCCAGGAAAAAGGAAAAGCGTGGATTCAGCTACAAAATCTGAGAGTGGGAAGTGCAGTTACAGAACGATGATAGTTATGCTGAGGCTTGGGGGGCTTGCCGAGAAGTAGAGGGACCACGTACCCTTTCAGCTCCCCTCTCCAGCTAGTCTACCGTCATTGCTGGGGAGGGATGATCCAACCAAAGACTCCATTTCCCGGATTCCCCGTGCTTAGAGGGAGAAGCGACAGGCCATTTCCAGGCCTCAGTGCCAGTTAGAAACTGATTCCTGAGGTGACCTTGAGAGCCTCATACTGAATTTGGTGCAAGTTCGTTTGTCTTGGAAGCTGAATGACTGAGGGAGTAAAGCAATTCTTACCTCCCCCTTTACCCTAAATAGGAATAGACCTTCAATGTTTTTAGCTACCGAGATGACAGCTGGTCTTTAACTTAAAAGGAAGAGGCGGACCTGGCATATGTGTTTGAAAGATAGCATGATGAGTGGGAACAACTCTTGACTAGAAGACATGGGTTTCACTTATACATTTATTCACTTATTCATTCATTTGCTCATTCATTCATTTCATATTTATTGAGACTTTTACCGCCTGTCATAGCTTGAGCTAAATGCTAGAGATGCTATGATTAATAATGCATAGTTCATGGCTCTATGGAGCTTACAGCTACAGGAGGAGAATGAAATAAAATCAGGCTGTGATGCTGCACTGCAATGCCTCGTTTTCCAAAATATAGTCCTCAGACCAGCAGCGTCAACATCACTCAGAAGCTCGGGAGAAATGCAGAACCTCAGGTTCCACTCTCAAATCAGCAGAATCACAACCAGCATTTTGACAAGATACTAGGGAGATTTGCATGCACAATAAAGTTGGGAAAGCACTGGTAAAAGTGAATGCTACAGCAGGGATTCGCCCAGGGCAATGGGAGCCCAGAGGACTTGAGAATTTTCAGGTCTGTTAATGAGATAATGGCTGAGCTGACTTCTGAACAGCCTGTCTTAGAATGAATGTGTGGGGTCAGGTAAACCACTTAGGATCTATTTTGGCTTCCTTCTCTGTAAAAATAGAGATAATGTTCAAGGTTATTTTGAATTTCAAGACTTTCCAAGGTTGTTTTAAGGTTCAAATGTGTGCAAAAGTAAAGTGTTTTGAATACTTAAAAGTTGTATATGAATGGTAAACTACCTTTTTCAGCTGTAGTTGTAGTATAGGGAAAATATGTTCTTTGGTATAAGAATGCATTTTTAATAATGTTTTGTAAGAAAAAATGATCTAGTATATATTTTTTGTTTTGATTACATGTAGAACCGAAAGACAGTATTTCTTATCCTACACACTGTGGAGAGTTTCACTTCTGAACAACAGGCCAGTGTGATAGTCAGATAAGGTGTCTGGGGGTTAAAGAAAGCACTTCTGGGGGCACATGGGGTCTGGATACCAATCACATGTGCCTTTGTATTGAGTGGGTGAGGACATTCTTCTGACTGGGAAAAACATCAATTCCCTGGCACAAATAGAAAACAATCAAACTGAGTGAGTTTATCCAGAATTAATAGAATTATGGGAGCTTAATGAAAAAAATAAAAAAAAAAACAAAGAATAGTAATTAATTAACAATGGCAGTAATCTAGTAGCACAGTCTCTTCTCAGAGTGTTTTTAGTGTTTATGAGGTTTCAGGAGACGCTCTCTCCGCCGATGGCCCACTTATATGAAATAATTTATGCGTTTATGCCTTTGTACTTTACATATATTTTTTCTTCACTTTTTCTGGATCATTCAGGCCTCCTGAACCACTTAGTGATTTCCTGAAAGAAACCTGACGTTATGATTCAGAAGCCCTTGTTGACCAGTGCAGGCCAGTTCAGGTTCTTCTTTTCAGTGCCCCAGGCAGGTGAGAGAAATACATTGAATTCCACTGTGTTCACCACTCAGTGTTTATCTCACATCTGTCACTGTGGGAGCCTAATGTTCATCCCTATTCATACTCTGGCTCGGTGCCCAGTATGTAAAAAGTCCTAAAAAATCATTTGTTGAATGAATATGAGAAAGGCCAGCAGTTTTAAGAATACATAAATAATCAAAAAACTTCCATGTTAACATGGAAGTTTTTTGATTATTTACTGAGGGAAGCTTACATAACAAGTAATGCCTCTTGGAAAGGGAATCTTGTCAAATAACCTATTGAAAACATGTAAAAAGACATAGTTGTTTAAAAAAATCTTAGATATTCTATCTAAAACATTTTTTTTTTTAAAGGAAGAGGGACAGTAAGAGAGAGAGAGAGACAGAGAAAGACAGAATCAACTTTATTTAGTTTTTTATATAGCTTTCGTTGCTTGAACACTTTGTTATGTATGTGATGCTGGGGTTTGAACCCGCGTACTTGCACGTGCCACGCGAGCACTGTAACTGCTGAGCCACCACTCCAGCCCCTAAAATATGTTTATTAATGTGAACTTAACATTACAAATTCTTTAACCCCAAAATTCTACTTGAAGAAAATTTCCTAAGCGTATTAAAAATGTTTATGTAGACCTTGCTACAAAGATGCTCATTTTATTCTGTTTGTAATAACAAAATCTGTAGATGAGTTAAATGGCTAACAATTGTGGATTAGTTAAATCATGGCATAAAATTAGTCAGTATGCAAAATGTATTTATTAATTTGGAAAGCTATTCGTGTGATATCAAATGAAAAAGGAAATTATCAAACAGGATATTTACTAAGTTGCCATTGTGTTAAAAAGAAAAAAAAATCAAATGCTTACTGGGGGAGGTATGGGAAAAGATATACCCTAAAGTGTTGACTGATTTTCTTCTGGTTAATAAAATCTGGGTCATTTTCATTTCAGTTATGTTTGCCCCTAATTGCTCAACACTTTCATGCTGAATTGTACATTATAATTGTATAATCAACTTTTAAATTAGAAAAGGAATAATAAACATTTTGAAGCAAATCAACCCTTGAAGACATCTAGAAAGCCCATAGCTTTTCGTGTTCCCATATTCTTCTCCTTCACATGTTTTCCTGCTCCAGTAGATTTCCCAGACTATTACAGGTTGTCAAAGACAGGATAGAATTAAAGAACAGGAGGTATAAGAGTCTAATCCACGCTATCCATTCTGTTCCAGTTTAGCTCTGAATTGAACCACCAAAATTCTGTGCTTGTGGGGATAGGTTGTCCTTTTTGGGACACTGATAATAGCACTTGCAGTGGAGAGGAAGGTGTGAGCCAAGTGCCAAAGATACTGGCAAATGAGGTGTGTGTGTGATGCAGTTCTTAAATACGACAAGGAGCAGAGCAAGAGAACTGCAAACACTTCTGTTCTTTAAAAGAAGGTGGCTTTCTTTCCAAAAGAATGAGGAAGGATGGTTCTGGAAGCAACGGTGAGGAATAAGACAGACACCAGCCCCAGCTGTAGATCCTGAGGTACATGAAGCATGCTAGAATAAAAGAGACCTTTGAAAAGGCCAAGGGGGTATGGAGTCTGAGTAGGCTCCAGGTTCAGTTGAGGCAGGGGAACTAACTACTGTATCAGATTATAGTAGTCTTGCCCCTCAAGGTCAAGTTGATGTGGCTCTCCCAAAGATTGCACTCATTTGTGCTCTTCTTAGAGGATAAGTTATTCCTGTGGGAAAATGCCCCAGAAGAGTAAGACAAGGTTCCTGGCTTTGGTTAATTTACTCCAGCTGGTAAGCCATGCCAAACATGCATAAAACACCAAGAAAAGATTTTAATGTTGAGCTGCTGAGACTGACAGCTCTGACCTTTAAAACCACCCCAGTTGGATCTACGATTTTGAATTCATCAACCTTGAACACAGTCCCTGTCCCTGAGTCCTTCCTACTCTTTTGGCTGGTGTCTGACCCAGCAAGCTGAACTTCCATGTTGTGAAGGAGAAGTCAGACTGTGACTGTCATGTGAGGAGGATTTAGAGAAGACTGATTAGAGGGGCCAAGAAGAGCTGAATGGGGATGATGCATGAGATTGTCATAACCAGCTCTCAAAAGATGATAAAAATTTACTTTGTAGAAACTGGGAACAGCATGAACAAGGATACAAACAGTGAGAGGGCGCACAATATGAATACTACAGCATAATATTTTTGTATAATAAATTGTTTCTGATTTCCCTAATCCATATTTTAAAATTGTTGATTGAGCTAAAATTTACACATATAAAAATTCACTATTTTAGTGCATAGTTTAGTGCATAGACTTATGAATGTGTATTCCTGTATCTAATATCACAACCAACACACAGAACGGTATTGTCCAAATAAAATATAATATAAACTACATATGTAATTTAAAATTTCTAGTAGCCATCTTAAAAAAGTAAACAGATGAAATTTATTTTAATAATATATTTTATTTAAGCAAATATATATAAATGTATCAATATGTAATCAAAATTAATTACTGACATTTTTATATTATTCTCTCCCATGTGCTTGAAATCACAAAACACCTCAATTCAGACTAGTTATCTGTCAAGTGCTTAATAGTCATGTATCTCTGGTACAGTATTAGTGCAGAAATAAACCATTCTTATTATACCAAAACATTATTTTGTGCCTCCAATCTGTTTTTCCAATTCTGTCTGACCCTTGACAACTGATGTACTTTTTGTCCAAACATATATTAGTTAGGGCTCCCTAGAGAAATAGAACCTATAATTATGCACACACACATACATATAAAATCACATCTAATTTAACCACATTTAAAAATAAATTATATTCCCATACTTTTGAATCAACAATGTTACCTCAGTGTTTAAACCCAAAAGATTTGAATCATGATTTTGAAGCAGTATTATACACTCACATTAATAATACCATTATTCCCAATAGTCAAAATATGGAAGTAACTCAAATGCCCTTTAAGAGATGAAAGAATGGGCTGGAGTGGTGGCTCAATGGTTACGGTGCTTGCCTGGCATGTGGGAGAATGGGAGTTCAAACCCCAGCACTGCGTACACAATAAAGTCTCAGAGTACTGAAAGCCACATGAAAAACTAAATAAAATTGATTCTCTCTCTTTCACTGTCCTTCTTTAAATAAAAGAGTTTAAAGAAAATAGTGGTGCATATATACAATGGATTATTATTTGAGCCATAAAAAAAGAAAATTTTGACATGTGCTGTAACATAGATGAGCCTTGAACTCTCTGTACTAAATGAAATAAACCAGTCACAAAAAGACAAATACTGTTATTTCACTTATATGAGATAATTAGTGTTGTCACATACACAAAGACTGGAGGTAGAAATATGGTTTCCAGGGGACGAGGAAAGGGGAATTTGGGAAGTTACGGTTTAATGGGCATAGAGTTTGCTATTTTCCAAGTTCAAAAAAGAGTTCTGGAGATTGGTTGCATGCAAATATGAATGTACTTAACACTGTTGACCTGTACTCTTATGAGTAGTTAATATGATATGTTTTATGTTTGTGTATTTTACCAAAATTAAAAAATATCTTCATAGTAACTTCTGGGTTGATATTAGATCAAAAAACAGATTCCATGGCCTTGCTAAGCTGACACACAAAGGTAACCATCACACTACACTTTCCTCTATTCTATACTATCTGCTAAACGGAATCATGCAGCGTATGACCTTCTGAGACTGTCTCCACTTAGCCTAATGCTTTTGAGATCTACTCCCATTGGCTGTTGATTCAGGAATTTGTTCCTTTTCATTTCTGAGTAGTATTCCATTGCATGGGCATACTGTGATTTCCTTATCTACACATAGACTTTTGGATTGTTCCTAGTTTTTAGCTGGAAGAGCATTCACTCACACGTGTTTGTACCCAGTTCATTTTAGACAAATATTTGAATCATTGTATAATATAGAATGCTTGGGATGCAAGTAATAGAAAAGCAATCTCTAATTACATTAATGTATAATTTCATTTACAAGATCCAAGGGAAGCGTAGCTCTTGGGGTGATTAATTCAGCTGATAAACAGCGTCATCAAAGATCCAGACTCTTTCTCTCTTTCCAGGCGTTCGTTCTTTTGGGTGTTGGTTTTGTCCTTAAACTAACCTCACTCCTGTCCACAAGACAGCTATGAAAGTACCAACATTATACTCAGATATAAGAATCTCAGGGGCAGAAGGTGGGTTCTTACTATAGTTTGAACTGGAATATTCTCAAAAGACCATGTGTGCAGGGTGTGGTGCCACATGCCTGTGATCCCAGTGTCTCAGAAAGCTGAGGCAGGAAGATTACAAGTTCAAGGCCAGCTTTAGCAATTTAGTGAGACCCTGATCAACTTAGTGAGACACTGTCTCAAAATAAAAAAAATGAAAAGGGTGGGGGACGTGACTCAGTGATTAAGTGCCTATGGGTTCAATCCCCAATATCAAAAAGAAAAAAAGAAAAAATAAATAAAAGCCCCATGTTTTGAAGGCTTGGTCCCTAGCACATGGTCCTTCTAGAAGGTGGTGGAAGTTTTAAGAGATGGGACCCTGTTGGAAGTCTTAGGTCACTGGGGGTATGCCCCTGAAGCCATGAGAGGAGCAGCTTCCTTCACCAAGTGCTGCTTCACCACAGTGCCAAGAAGTGGAGCCCACTGACTATGAACTCAAGCCCCGCAAATAGTGAACCAAATAGACCCTTTCCTTTGTAAAGTTTATTATCCCCAGACATTTTGTTGCAGTATCGAAAGATTGAAGAACAGGGCTTTTTCTTCAACTTTTTTTTCCCCTGAAGGTCAAGGAATTTTCCCAGAAATCTCCCAGTGGATTTTATCTCACTACTCTTAGCTTAGAATGAAGTCAAAAGCCAGAAGTGTGTCTAATGACTACAACTGATGGTAAGGTCAGTGGGAAACCTCGGTTGTCTTGGGGCAATCAGAACCCACCTTTTGAGATGAGGCTTGTGTGATTGCCCCCTAAGTCACAAAATTGTGCAGAGATGAGTGGATCCTGAATGAAGATGGGGGGTTCCAAGGAGGGAGAATAAACCCACAACATGCTACTTTCACTCTGATTCTCTTGCTCCTAGTTCATGTCACACTTTCCAAAATACATTCACAGCTGTTATTCAATTTTCACCCAAATGTTAACAAAAGCAAGAAAAGGAGCCCCAGTTTCATCCTTTAGAACAGATAAATGAAAATTGTGCTTGTTCTTCCTTCAAGACTCAGTTCTAAATTCTTTCAAGCATTTATTCAACAGTAATCTGCTAGGCCCTTACTCTGTAGAAGACTTTGCAGGGAAAATAAGGAAGGACAAAATTAAGATTCTTATTCTTATTGCTTTACAATATAGTTTAGGGGACAAATGAAAAGTGATAAGTTAAATAACCACTGAAGGTGTAAATGGTACTTCTACATAACTGTGCAGAACTGGCCCAGGCAGGGTGATGATTAATGGTTAAATGGCAGTAAATACTGTAGCAGTTCAGAGGAGGACAAGATACCTGTGGGCTGGAATGGGCTGGGAGAGCTTTCCAGCAGAGGAGGATTATAGATGGGTCCTGACAGATAGGCTTTGCGCACGCAGACAGAGCGAGGGAGGCCGCAGCTGCAGCATCAGGAGCTATTCAAACAGGCTGATGGAGCAGCACAATATTTGCTTGTAACCAGGATGTAATCCAGCAGTCTGTTCAAATAGATTTTTTTTCACCCACCCATCAGATAAATATTTTCTGTGTGCCCATTAGGTCCTAGGCAACATTCTAGGCAAAGGGGATCCTGAAGGAAACCAAATAGGCAAAAGTTTCTGTCCTCATAGAGGCTGTGTTCTAGTGGAGGGTAGACAGGCACACAGATAAGAAAAATAGATTCCATGTCAAGTATAAGGGAAAAACCTCAGGAAAGGGGTGAGGCAGTATGAGGGGAAGAGTATTATGACTCCAGGGATGAGTCTAGACCTGGGGTCTGCACGGGCTTTGCTGACATATCTGCAAGGATGCAAAGTGGGGTGACATTGGCCTTAAGAGTTTCAAGGCAGGTGATGCAGGTGTGTCTGTGAGTGTGAAGGAGAGGACAGGGAAGAGTTCTTGCCATGAATATTCAGGCATCACTACCCACTCTGTTCCTGCCAATGGTGAGGGGAGACTGCTGAAGGCTCAGCTTTATCCTCAGCTCATGAGATGCCTAGACCTCTTCACTACTGCCATCCAGGAGGGGAAGTTGAAAATAATAGGGGTCAAGAGTGGAAAAATAGATTGGAGCCATGTCATGGAGGGCCTGAATATCCAGGTAAGGGGATTAGATGCTGGCTGCTTTAGGGGCCTAGGAGATGGTTCAAATCTTTGGGTTTGTTTGATCTGTTTGTCAGCATGATAAAAGCAAGAATGTAGAATGTATCCTCTTGAGTAGCCCCGAAGAAGAATTAAAAAAATTTGAAGTTCCCAATGTGTTACAAAACAGAAGAAAATCCAAAATAGGTCAGCAAAAATTGTGCCTAAAATGCTTAAATTCAATAAATTCATACCAGGCAAAAAAACTGTTATGCCTTTCATAAGATGTTACAAAATCTATTGAAAAATGGGTTAGTAATAGTGGCTTTGGCTATGGGAAAGTGATCCAAAGTTGTACGACAGGTGCCTTCTCTCAGTCCTGTCAGTGCATTTCTGTGTCTGTTTGTAGCCTTACTGGACATAATAGTCCTCTACTTTGGGTTAATCTTCAACTCTTGGTGATTTTCTGGTTGCACATTGTTGAGTCTTTTATTATTCTCTGTCCTCTGCTGTCAGTGTCCTCTTGATTTGATTTTGTTTGTTTGTTTGCTTATTTAATGACTTCTGACTAACCCTGTTACTGTGACCCTCATGTTTTCTCTGCATCCCAGTTTCCTGGTTCTGGCTTCTTGCCTGGTTCCCTTGACCTGCCGTCATTCACAACCTGGCATGACAGATGGCCATAGGCTAATGGCAAGGGCACTCCATCAGAGCCTTGGCACTGCAGTCACTTAAGGCAGCAGAGAGGAGAACATGAATAGGCAGTATAATGCTTTCTGTGGCTTCTGTGTGGTGCCAGATCACGGCCAGACTGTTTGTCCACCTAAACAATCACTGTAAGTGAGGCCTTGTGTAAACAGGATCTCACTTTGGGCCACCTTGCTCAGTGTTTTGATTCAGTACCAAGATTAGTTATATACAAATGTGTGCTGGGTACTATAGGGGATAGAAAGATGACAAGACACTAGGATTGCCCTCAAGGAGATCATAATCAAAGAAAGGATATGCTAATGTAAGTAGCAAATGATCAATCAAGATGGGCAGGCATCTAAACCAAGCCTTGGGAAGCACATGGACAAAGTTAGGAACTTGACCATGTGAAGCATTCCTGGATGGAATTAGATTATAAATCAAGTTCTGAGATGGATGTTTCTGGGTGTTGAGAACCCTGTGCATGACAATCAGTTCCTGCTAATTGCTTTGAATAATTTAGCAGACTTGTGATTTCAACTTTACATATAATCACCACAATAAGGAATTTATTCTGGGAATAGGATTAAAAAGTGAGTCAGATTTATAGTACAGGAGATGACAATGTAAAAAGGGTAAAGAAAAAAATGGCTCATTATGATAAAATTATGGCTTATATTAATCAATAAATGCAAATCTCCAAGGTCAAACAGTATGTAGACTATTTTGATCATTCCATTATCACGGACCCACCGTGCCAACTTCAATAATTATTTGTCATTCAACCATTTTAAGCTGTAACTTTTTCACCTGAAATAAAAAATCTCTGTCATTTACTTATTATTTCTGGCCAAAATTTGTCAGAAAAATAATTGAAACTGTTTTGAAGTTATGGTAAAAGATTTCCCCCCCTTTGGAAGTACACTGCATGGGTTACTTGAAGAGTTCTGACTGATATGTTGACAGCTTATTTAAAAATGACTATATTACCAAAACAAATCATCTTACCTTTTTGATAAAAATAAAAATAACTAATATTTTAATCCCACATGAAAATGTATAGGAAGTTTATTTGTAAAGCATAGCTTTCATTTTCCCTAACAATATATGCTGAGAACAATATTGTACATGTGTGAATTCATGCAGATGGGACTACACGCGTGGATGAGTGCCTCATGCTACCCTCTTGCATGTCTGGAGCTCCCATATACACATACATAGAAAAACAACAATCTTGTTGCCAGTTAAGAGCCTCAGTATGACCCCCACTTTAGGCTATGGTGTATATAGCACATGGAGCTTTAATTTTTTTTTTCTGAAACTTTAATTTCTACTTCAAGCTCCTATTTTTCTAGGGTGTTATACATTTTAATCTTATCCATCTGGGGTTCTTTCTGTTTCTCTCAGGTTATGACTAGGGCCTGGAGATCTTCATTCTGTCAGAATATGTGAAGACAGCTTGTCTAGTTCTAAATGCGATCTGTTCATCTGTAGAAATATCAGATGTCCCTCATTCTTGTTCTGAATTATCCTAAGAAACCAATTAACATCTCACAATATCCCAAAGCATTAAATAATTTATTGTTTTGTACAGTTCATTCTTTTACTTATTTCATTAAGCTTTTATCCAAATGTCCTATATGCATGTAATATCTCCATGAAACAAAAATGAAACAGGAAAGTGCAATTTGAGTTTTACTTTATTCTTAGATATACCTGATGGAGATGTTCTTAAATCTTCTATGAAACTAGGTCTATATAGACATAGATAAACAACAACAAAAAATCAGATATTTGGGGAATTTTTAAATTCTATTATTTATAAACTCATTTCCTTCAGAAAAGACTTCAGGAAGCTACCAGAAATAAAACTATAATATATCATTATAAAATAAATAGATATAAATAAATCATGTAATGTGTTTGTGGAAAAGTGCTAAAACTGGGTTGTAAAATTAATTCTGAGTTTTTTTTAGTGGCCAAAGCAAAGATCACAGTTTACTGAAGAATTCATGTTTCACCACAACATGGTCAGAGGTAACACAATTGCTCCAACACTGGAGCCTTAGAGTTTCTGGTAGATGTTCCTCCATGGTACCTTATAGTTTTATGGGCAATGTCCTTAATACTATCCTTAAAAGTGATGTAATACTAACAAGTACAGTGATTTCAAAAGGGGCCAAAGCAACATTTTCTTATAGAGAGTACTTTATTGGTGTGGCTCAAACCAGGGATAATATTTAAAATACACAGAGAAATAGAAGTCAAATTGGCTTTCAGTGGAGTTGAACCTTTCTTTTGATATTAAATGAAGGCCAGGGCTAGACATCTGACAAGAGCGCACACACCCAGGCATAAGCTTGGTGTTTACAGGTCCTACTACCATTAACTAGAATCTAGTCAAAAATAGTTTTAGTGACAAACATGACCTTATGACCTTGGAGTTGAGAACAGAGCCATTTTGGAACCCAGGACAAGCAGAGTGAAACACACTTGTCACCTGTGTGATTTGTGATGTGGCTTTCAGACAGTGCTATTATCAGCAGGTTCCATCTGGTTTCTGTCTAGTTTTACGAGTTATTTTTGCAGTGAGGTGGTGAGCTCACTTGTTTCTGGGCTGCTGAAAAGGGGTAAATACATAAATGTCACACATATTAAAAGGGAGAAATTAAAAAAAAATTGCTTCTAAAGTCTAAATTCTAAATTTTGGTGACTCAAGACAAGTGTCCCAGTGCTCTAGCTCACTGTAATCTCCTCCCAAGGTAAGATCTTTGGGGTTGTGGGAATGACTCCAGTTTCATATCCAATTTCTCCCATCCTATCCGTACTATCCCTTGGGAACCTGAGAGTTGAAGTCTTTGCTGGCATATTGATATTTCAAAATTGCAAAAACTTATCTGTCTGGCTCTGCATCATTTTGCAAGCTTCCTGAGATCAAGAAGAATTTATTTAACTTAGATACATACTTCAAAATTTTTAATTTTTTAATTTTTTTCTTTAAATGCAAAAAAATCAAAGACTAATTCCTTATCATGTATTTGTCAATCAGCATTAACAAAGGGTGACATTCTGTCATATTTTCCTCCATTCTTTTTGTTGGGAGCAGGAAGGTTGAATTATAATTTATACATAGCAAGGTGCATAGATCTTAGGTGTACAGTATGAAGGATTTTGATAATTATAGAAACCTATTTAACAATAACTGAAAATGTATATATGACAGTTCCATGATTCCAAAAATTTCCCTCATTTCACTTTCTTATCATCCCCTGCACCTCAGTGGTAAACAATTTTGTGATTTTTCTGTTACCACAAATGAGTTTTGTCTATTTTTGGATTTCCTATAAATTAAAGTATCGAGGATATATTCTTTTGTTTCTAGCTTCTTTTACTCAGTGTAATGTTTTTGAGATTCATCCATGTTGATGCATATTACAATAATGTTTCCTTTCATTGTTGAATAGTGTCTCATTTCATTTAATTTGCTTATTCTTCCTGTTGATTTGGACACTTGTGTTGCTCCTAAGGTGGTTGTGAAGATTTTTGAACATAGGTGTGTGTGTGTGTGTGTGTGTGTGTGTGTGTATGTGTGTGTATGTGTGTGCATGCACACAGGGTAAGACTTTTGTGTGTATGGACATACATACATCCATGCATGTATTATATTTTTGGTGGTATTGATTGTGGTGTAAATACTTAGACATGGGAATGTTAGGTCAGAGGGTAGGTGCATGTTAAACTTGATGGGAAAATGTCAAATGTTTTCCAAAGTGGCTGTAGCATTTTGTAGTCTCATAAGTCATGTGTGGGAGTTCCAGTTGGTTCACATCCTCCTCAACATTTTCTATTGTTAACTTTTTCAATTATAGACATTTTAGTGGTTTTAATTTGCATTTTTCTGATGACTAAAGATATCAAGTACCTTTTCATGTGCTTAAACACATTTATATATCTTCTCTTTTAAGATGTGTGTTCAAGTCTTTTCTTCCTCTCTGTAGCTGTTTTTTGTTTGATTTTATTTTTTATTAAAAATCTTTTGGAGTTCTAATATTCGGCACACAAATACTTCTCCAGATATATGCACTGCAAATATTTTCTCCCATTCTGAGATTTGATGTTTTTATTTTTGTCTATACTGACATGTAAAGATATTCCCCAATGTTTTTTTTTAGGAACTTTAAAGTTTTAGCTTTTACTTTCAGATCTGTGATTTATCTTGAATTAATTTTGTGTATGGTTTCAGGGTTCTTATTTTCTCATCTCATCTGGATATCTAGTGATCAGAGAATCATTTATTGAGATTTTTGCACTAAGTGCGGTATATTGTCAAATTCTTTGTTCTCTTTCGTTGATCTATTTGTCTATCCCTTAGGTTAATGCAACACCACCCTTTCTTGATTATTGCCTTTTTTTCCTTATTAAGTCTTGTTGTCAGATGGTCCAGTCCTCTAGATTTGATTTTTCTAAATTGTTTTGGCTGTCTAAGAGGACCACTCTATTTCTCAGTACACTTTAGAATAGGCTTATAAAGTTCTATAAGAAGTCTATTTGGATTATGGTTAGGATTGTATTGAATCCGTAAATTAATTAGGGAGAATTGACCACTTAATACTATTGATTTTTCCAAGCTACTACCATTGTATATATATCTTCATGCATTTGGATCATTTTTAGTTTTTTTTAATTTTTGTCTCTGTTGTTGTTGTCAATGAGATGCTATTGTAAATGGAATAATTGTTTAAATTTCTCCATTGAATTGCTTACTGCCAATGTATAGAAGTACAACTTACTCTTTCATATAGGCTTGGTCTCTTAGGATCTTGACAAATTCACTTAGCAGTTGTGGATGGAGCTTTGTACATTTCCTAGACGTTTCTACAAGGTGACCATTCATCTGAAATTGAAGGCTATTTTACAAAATCCTTTTAACCTTTACATTTTTTGTTTCTTTTATTTGTTTTATTGCATAAATGATAAAATCTTATTATATTTGTTTTGGGTCTTTTTTCCTGTTCATTTACTCAGTCCCTCTTGTACCTTCCTTTCCTCTACAACCACGTTATCTTTTCTATAATCTCATTGTAGTCCTAAAACTCCCTATATTCTTAAAATGCTTACATCCCAATTTCTCATTGGTTAGTAACCTTCTCATTTATAATCAATTAGCATTTTCAAGTATTCATGTTGACAAAGCTCTTTGAGTTTCCTTTTCATCTCTGACTAATAGGAGAAAATTAAAATGCCTGTTTTTGGGAAAGTCTACACCTGACAGCCAGGAAATAACAAAATTGTAAGTGGATAGTGAATTCTAAAGCAGGAAATTTAGTACAAAATTACCTGAATAAGTGAATTGCAAATAAATCCAAAAGTGACTATTTATTACTCAGAAGTGCCAGGCTATTTCTAAGGGCACCTTGACACTACCTAATTATGGAGATTTAAAAGTCCTATAAATTACAAGTCATTGAGATAATGGTTTTATTTGGTTCACTTAAAACGATAAATTGATATAAAAATTTATTCATTGCAGCAGATGCTCCCTCATATTACAACTATTATAAAGACGACCTCTCTATTCCAGTAAAAAATTACAAAACTGATCATTGCCTACAACTTGTAAGCATCATTTTACTTTAAAATTTATAATTGATCTAAATAATCAATTCATATATGAGGCAATGTTTTTTCTCTAAATTAATTCACATTTCTTAAAGAAGTAAGATGATAAATTGAAATTATTTAACCAATAAGTAGTTCATGGAACAAATAGAAATTTCTTTGACAAGAAGAGAATACTCATAAAATGCCAAAAGCTCAATTATTTTCTGATTCTATCCATCTATCCGTCTACTTATTTATCTATGACAGTTCATAGATATTTTCTAAAATAAAATTCATTAGTATTAGTATAAATACCAAGATGCAATCTTTAGATCCAATTAATTTTAGTTCTTAAAATTATTGGATGACAATGAAAAATTTGTGACAAGGGAAAATGCATTATATGTTTTAACATCTGGTATTATTGTTCAATTTCATTTACATTGTTAGTGTGTGAGGGCTGTGGCACTGCATATACAACACATCACCTCAACAATAAAGGTTTTCATCATACAAGTCACATTAGACTCATCTGTGATGCTTCTAAACATGTTACTGTCGGGGCCACACCTTCCGTTTCCCTAGGAGAGTTCGTGCCGCTTGCTTTTATCAACCACTCTCCATTCCGGTCACTGTCGCCAGTATATTAGTGTGCTACTGCTGCATAACAAATTACCTCAACCAGTGATTTAAAACAGCATTCATTTATTAGCCTCCATTCTGTAGGTCACAGTCCACATGGGCTCCGTTGGATTCTCTTCACAGGGTCTGTCACAAGGACAAGTCAATGTTGCTCTGGGAAAAAGATTTGTTTCCAATCTCATTTTGTTGTTAGCAGAATTCAGGCCTTTGCAATTGTAGGAATAACATCCTTGATTCCTTGCTTGCTGTTGGAAGGGAGCTAATCTTACCTCATAGCGGTTGTATTCAAATCCTTTCCATGTGCTCCTTGAAGCCAGCAATGGAGAAATTCCTTGCTCTGAATGCCCTTTGTATTCTGTTTTTTGCCCTTATTTTGTGTTTTCTTTCTTTTCTTTTTGTTTCTTTTTGGTCCTGGGTATTGAACCCAGAGCCTCTTTACTACTCAGCTAAGTCCCCAGCCCTTTTTTATTTTTATATTTTAATTTTATGATAGGACCTTGCTAAGTTGCTAAGTTGCTGGCCTTGAACTTGTGATTGTCCTGCCTCAGCTTCCTGAGTTGCTGGGATTACAGGCGTACATCACCATGCCTGGCTCCATGCTTCGCTTTGCTGCAGCCAGTTGGAAAAACCAAACCAAACCAAACAAAACCATCCTGTTTTTAAAGGGCTCATGACAAGGTTTGACCCACTCAGACAATTCCCTTATTTTAAGATCAACTGTTTAGTAAGGTTAACGACATTGGTAAATGCATTGTGCAATGTAATAGAACACAATCAAGGGGTATTACCAGGAGGTGGAGAGCATGGGGATCAATTTAGAATTCTGCTCCCTTCCTCACCAATTTCCAGCCCATGTCCCATGTTCATTAACCATTTGATCATCGGACTCATTATCATCCACTTTACTACAAACCCAAACATTACATGGGGGCTTAGTGTTTATGCAGTGATCCTTGTTACAGATTTACCTCCAAATTCCTTGATTTTGGTAAAATAATATTCCTCTCCAGATCTTAATATCACTCTAAAACACTCAACATCTAAAATCTGAAACCTGTTTTCCAGTGTTCCTCATCTTCTTTTAATGATTTACGCTGCCTTTACTGTGAGTACAGTGTGAAAGAAGGGCAGGGAACTAGGAATGTGCAGAGCCAAGAGTGAGGGGACTGGCTTTGCAGAAGGGTGAGGGGTTGAGATCAGCAGAGAAGCAACAGGCTGTTCACAGTCCTCAAGAAGTCAAGACTTGGTGTTGAGCCCTGAGAGTTCTGACTGCCCGAGTGGAACAGAGTGGCTGGAGGTTTTGGCTTCAGTGGTACTGAAATCAGTGGGGTGGTTTTGTTTCGGCATATCCATCAGCCAATAGGTGTCAGCATAGTAACTAGGTCCCATCTTGAGTGGGAGAGGGCTGTCAGGGGTTTAGGTATGTTAACACTGGGCACAATCATAGGACATTAAGATAGGTCTTCAATTCCAGTATACAACTTGCTGAGGATATAGGAGTTGTGTATAGAACTGGGCATTGGGGGCAGTTGGGTGAAGGCTGTGGCTCAATTTAATATGGAGACTATGCTTTAGGTAGCAGGATTGTTTAGATCCCACATGCTAGAGAGATGCTTTCAAAAATCTTCTGGGCATGTAGGCTGATCCCAGGAACAACAGCAAGCTAGGTGTACTGTCTAATCTTCAAATCTGTCTGGCTGGATGGTGCTAGGAATAGCAGGACAAGCATCTGCTAGCTTTCTGTCTTACTGAACTTCTCAGGCTGCAGCATCTTTCCCAGACTTTCCCACATGTGGGGACTGGGGAAGAATCCTCTTCTAGTTTGTCCCATAGGAACTCAAGGGCATGAGGTCCTGAGTGCCTTGAACACCATAAGGGGTATAGGCAAGTGGGTAACAAGTAAGGTCCTCAGATGGACAGTGCTAAAGTCAAAATGCAGAAAGTGGATACAAACCTGGGAGCCTATTTTAATCTGTTTTCTGCTGCTATAACAGAATTCTTAAGAAGATTCGGTCAGAATAACAGAGATTTCTGGAGACTAGGAAGTCTGATACCAAGGTGCCAGCGTCTGGTGAAGCCTCCATGCTGCGTCATCCTGTGGTAGAAGGTGAAAAGGCAAGAGAGCACATTGAGCAAGCAGCAACAGGGGCTAGACTCAGTCTACTGGCTACAACTAACTCACTCCTGTGATAATGGCATTAATGCATTTATGAGGTGTTGCCAGAGGAAAACCCAACCAACCCTCTAGCTTCACTTGCTCTTTAGTTGGCTTAAAAATCACTAATTTTGGAGGTTACATAGTGGGGAAATACATTATTAGTTTCCCACTAGCTTTGCTATAGATAACACCTCTGCTGTGTGGGTCATGGTGATACAGTTGCCTAGGTTATTCTTCAGAGGCTTAAAGGCTACCTTTGCTGAAAACACTGAACTTTCTTTTGGGTCTGTAGATGTCCAAAGGGTGACCTGAATGAGATGAAAAGACTTGGCATCTCTGTTTTCATAATGTGTTTGTTTCCTTTGTTGCCTTGACCTTTGGGTTTGATTCTGTGTTCTGCATGCAGACTTGTTGAACATTTGTAATAAAGGGTCAACTTGACCCAGACTTACCAAGTCTCTCTCTCTTCTCTGCTTCAAGGCTAAAGAAATCAACCAGCCATCATGATCAGAAACAACAACATGAAAGGAGTGAAAAGAGGTGGCTCCTGAGTTCCTGGAAGACCATCATTTATTCCTCCAAAAGACATGAATATCCCTCCCCTGTATTGGACTGTCTCCCTCATTATTCCTAACTCATAACTGTAACCACTGGGAATGAGAAGCTGATCTGTGAGCAAAGCTCCCTCTCCTGCATTCCTTTCGCTGCTGAATAAAACCTTTCCTTCTCCCCAAAATTCATCTTTCAGACATTAGTATTTTTGTGAGGAGCGTCCAAACCTGGGTTCAGTAACAAGAAGGAGACCTTCAGACTTAAAATCCTCTTATTGATTCAACCTCCCAACACTGAGGATTACGTTTCCTGCACATGAACTTTAGAGGGCACATTAAAACTACAGCAATGCCTACCAAAAAAGGGGGCAACAGAGAAAAATCGCTGTAGCACAAGGTGAAAGAGAGAGGTTAAAGAGCGAGGAAAGTGAAGGCAGAGGGTGGCGTGGGGCGGGGGGCCAGGAGGCAGACATGATGAAATGCCGACCTGAAGGCCAGTTCATTCATTCATTTCTTCCTCTTTTCTCTGTCATCCCTCCCTTAATTCTTCATTCTCTCTCTCTGTCTACCATACTATCAGCACATTTTAACTTAAGCCAGGTAGATATATCTTTGCATTTTACTTTAGTCTAAAGTACTTTTCATATATTTATTTTTACATGACTATATTCTTCAGTGCTTAGGACAGTTTTCTTGAGTATTTAATGATAATATTAGCAAAGAAAATAAAAGCAAATAAAAGGTAAATAAAGATCTTATTCACAACTGAGGCAGAGCAGTTACTCTAGCCTTATATGTCTAAGACTTCACCAACTTCTGCTTGAAAAATGATTGGGAGCTAACAGTCAGCCCACAGTATAATTAGCATAGGTGTTCTTTGTATTTTTCTCTGTGGAGTTATAGTTGTGCTATCCATTTCTAAGGTCTGTGCTTTATTCCATTATACGGATGAAATTTCTTCCACATCATCCAGCTCTTGTTCCTGTTGAGCTTCAAGACAGAAGTTCCTCAAGTGTCTTAACAGAGTTTGGTCTGTGGATCCTACACCTTTGGGGTTAGATGCTGGGGGTGCTCATGATGTAAGAGTTACAGATTTTTCTATGCTCTTTAGAGTAAAATGAGGTACCATCATGTCATGGCAATGTCCCACCAGGCATCTCCCCACAAGTCATTCAGCAGTCTACTCTGACTATTAATGGGCTTGAGGAGCTGCCTCGGTTCTGTGGGTAAATTCATATTTATTAAGGGCTTTGATGTTTTTCCCCAGAGCAATAGTGTAGGAAACCCTAGACACCCACATGTGGCTCTGCTCACTGCTCCAGTGCCTTTGCCCACTGGAAGTATGCACCGTGCCTTTCATATGCCCTGGCAGGTGGGCTAGTGTTCGATTGCAGTTCTCATTCCTGCCTGGCACTGAGCAGCACTGTCAGAGATAGTTGTATATCATCAACTCTCTAATCATTTCTGAGAGACTGATGTCTTTCCATAAAAACTTGATTTACATGGTGTGACTACAAATTAAAAGATGGATTTTGTTCTGGCTTATTGAAATCATTTTTGAGAGAAAATGCTTGAAACAAAACTTATCAAATGGTCTGTGGTCTACTTACTCCCAAATATTAATCTCTGCCTACAGTGCTGTGTGGTGCTTTTCCTCATGAAAAAAATTCCATTCTTATGAATTTAGTCCATTCATGTGGAGTCAACCTTATAAAACTATTATTGCCTTCTCTTTCTCTCTCTCTCTCTCTCTTTTTTTTTTGGCAAAATAGAATTAAAAAAGGAAAGGCATTGGCAACTCATTGTGTGGCCCAGTTCACAGAAAGGGAGACAAATGATCTTTTCTTATTCTTTAAAAATATACAAAGCTCTACTAAAATAGAACTTCATATTATGGTTTGCAGTTATTAACTTAGGAGGGTAATGGGGTTTCCACTTACTCAAGATAAAAGCTTCCTATGTTAACTCCACCTACTGCATAATGTCTTGGCATGATGTGCAGAATTTTCTTTGTTATATAGTTAGTGATTGGCAACTTTTCCCTCATGCATTCCAATTTTTAGGCAAAGATAACTCCATGAGTTCTAAGAATGCAAGCTCGTGCTCTCCTTAGAAATAGTGAGCAAAGCAGTAAAGCAGATACTATTTTTAGATTGCTTGTTAATCTTCTATTTTATTATGTGCCACATATACATTACTCAGAAAACTTTTGTAAAACATGAACATGAATAAATACTATAATTCTTTACCACCAACCTAGTATTTTTAGAAAAACGTATGATTTAAAAAAAAAAAAAGAGGTTTGGCATAAAGCTTTTTTGCCTTCATTCTCAATCTTCCTGGCTCCTCACTCCCAATTTATACAAACCTAGACTTCATTTAAACCCTGTTGTAGCTGACACGGGAATTGGGAGGAAGGGAGAAATGAGTGTGACTGATGGGGGTGTGTGTCTCATGCTTTTGGAGATTCCCAAAGCTTCCGGGGCTAGAAGAAGGGAATGAATGCTGAGGGGAGGAAATTGGTCTCTACATAGGAATTGATTTGAATTATGAAGCTGGAACACAGGGATTTGGTCTTAATGAATATTTAATGATGATGACTTAAAATTCATGTAAAATGTCAAATCCTTTCCTTTGGTGATCTCAGTTCCTAGGGAGGATAAGATTTCCATGTCAGGACACAATTCTTGCCTTCTTCCTAGAACTGTGGCCTTTCCACATTAGCTACTTAGGGAATATATATTGATTGGTAGGGCCTGGGAATAATAGCAAATTATTTCTAATCAAAGTTCTGGAGATTCCCACTTTGAGAGTAAAGAAAAAATTGAGAAGTTAATTTCCATAATAATTACATTATTTTAAGTAGTGAAGTTGGGCTTTTTTGTTTTAGTTCTAAAAATGTTTATGTACATGTTACAAATTAGGGTAGACTTAGAGAAATATTGGTGTGTTGACTTAAAAAATAGAATGTACAGTTCTAAATGCTTGTAGTGTAGAAGACCAGATTCATGAGATCCAGAAGTCAAGGAATATATAAACTCTGTTTTTTCTTTCGAGTTTTGGAAGGCATATTTCATTCAGCTTATTATATAGAGTAAATGGAAGGAGAAAACAGAATGTTATGAAATCTTGTGTTTCTGACTCAGGATACTATTTAGAATGCTGATTGTCATTCACATTTTAAGTCTATGAAACAATATGAGTTTTATAAAATTACGAAGTTTATGAGAGGATTAAGCAGGTTTTATTTTTATAGTCATAACGTGTTCAAATGCACTTGCATCAAATGGTAGATATAATTTCTCTTTGTAATTGAAATTTAAATCCCAGCATAAATATAGTGCTTAGAAAACTATTTTATGAGCCTTTCTTTTATAAGGATCTTGCAGGGAAAGAAGGTTACACAGCTGGAGATTGTTTAGAGACAATTAAGACTTATTGGCTTTTCAGCTCATGATAAAAGCAGGGCTCCGAGACTCTTGGCATCTTGAAATTGTTACCCAGGTGAATTTCTTTTACAATACAAAGCTCTTTTCTATTTTTTAAAAAAATATAGTATCAGAGTCTTAAGAGATGATCTATTGGTGTTTAAAGTATACATTTCTCTTTAACATGATTCGTTGACAGTGAACCTGAGAGTCTAGCCATGTTTTTTTTTTCAAAGAGAGAAAGAGAGAGAGAGAGAAAATCAATTTTATTTAGTTTTCATTTGACTTTTGATGTTCTGACACTTCATTGTGTATGTGGTGCTGGGGTTCAAACCTGCAGACTCACGCATGCAAGGCAAGCGCCATAACCACAGAGCCATCACTCCAGCCCCTTCTAGCCATCTTTATAAGGCTATTACTCATCTCTTTTCCTGAGGAAAATATTGAAGTGTGCTGTTAGTTTTTTTTTTAGCATCCTCTGTCTCCTAGTTCCTTTAGATTTTAACATCTATCTCCTCTTCTTCTCTCCAGACTAGGAAAGAGGGTGCCTCTGATCCAATCAAATGAATAGATGAGTGATTTAGTTTGATACCAAAGCATTTCTGGTAGGAGAAGGACTTTAAAATATGGCAGATTGTCATTTGTTTCATGTCTATGAAACAATTTGATTTATAAAGTTGCTAAGTTTGACTCTTACTAATGAGAGATATTCAGAATCCATTGTAAAATATTTTTCATTGAAAGAATCTTTCTTGTACCTCACAAATCAGACCACATAGAGAATACTTAAATACGAAATAGCTTTCGTAAAAATCCCAGAAGGCACGCTTTCACAGTTAAATACATTAACTTGGCAAATGGATCCATCTGCCTTTAGCCAAACCAGAGGTGGCTGCAACACTTCGGTATGAATAGATGATCTGAAGAAGTCAATATTTTGTGCAATTAATGGAGCTAGTAGGAAAAATGTCTGGCCTTATTCTTATTAACATAAGAGTGCATATTATGTGGGTAAGGATGAATCTATGTTAGAGAAGTTTGATTTCCTTAGTGAGATTTTTTTATCCTATTTGACTTAAATCTCTCTATATTTTAATGTGACAGGATTTATTTCTTGATATGCAGTTCCCGGCAGGCTGAATACTAAATTAGCTTAATTTGTCCTATTAGACTAGTACTATGCGTCTGTTAACTTTGGGGGGAACATACTGAACTTGTCTTTGATTTGCTATTTCCTGCAGCAACTAGAGATGGCATCACAAACAGTTCCATCTCTGTACTCTGCTTCTGCTTGACATGGTTTTGTTCCCTTTGACAGACATTCAGTGGCAAAAAGTAGTGTAATTATTAATTTCCCCTTGACATTGTGCACATTTCAATGCTAAGTTACCAGGTAAAAGTATCATAATCTATTTTTATTATATTTATCCATTGAACTTCAAAGTGTTCCTAGCAAACCATTCTTGAGTCAGAAAGGTGACCGTGACATGCAGATACCAAGTAAAATTCACTTTATTAACAGTACTTGACCTTTCATAAAATACTCAATTTTGTCAGATACTTTCCTTCAATGATGATAGCTTAAAAATTAACATTCATCATCTTATATTGCTGGTGTTAACTGGAAAAATTATTTTAGTAACAGATGTACTTTGGTGTCTCACATATTGGACATAATGCTACTCCCTGGGGCTACAATAACTGCCAAGCTCTAGTAGGTGCAGAAAACACTACCCCGCTTTATTGCAGTGATATATGGTGAGGGAGAATTGCTTTTTGCAAATGAACTACTGATTAATTGGCTTCAGAGTTACATCTCAGTCACATTAACTTGAGTTCTGCTGCAGAGGTGAAGGGCACTGTGCACCAAGGTCTGAGTGGAAGTCTAGGTTTTGGGTTATGATAATGCCTAAATCTCAGCCAGGCAGAAATAGAACACTTGCATGAGAAGTAATTCCAGTAGCCACATAGCAATTACACACATGGGAATTAATTATATATATATAGTCACTCTCTTTATATATATATATAGACTTAATATAGCCAGGATATTATCATTTCAACATTCAGCACTTGCCACTTATCTAGTACTCAGTAGTCACCTGTGGCTGGTGGTTACATAGGTGAGTACAGCTCTAGAGAATCTGGGTCTTAAAGTATTTGAATTATCAACTGTGCAAAGCCCCCTTTCTAACCCAAGTCTTCTGTCCTTGGAGGAAATGTTAGAATATCATTTAGGTGTTGCAAAGATCATATTTTACTTTTCATTGACAATTCCAATTTTTTTTTTTAACATCACCTGTGATCTGGATAGAAAGAAAGTGATTTGTCTGAATTGGTTTGATATGGTGAAAATAATCCTGGGGTAAGTGTTCAGACAACTTTGGCCTGTGTGGATCATTTTCTAGTGACAGGGACAATTCAGTATAACCATGCTGAGGTGACAATTTTCTTATCCAGAAAATGGAAATAGAAAACTCTGACTACTATAGTGTCATGTGTAGGAAGGCATGCTAAAACACTTTGCAAAAAGCTATAAAGAGTTAAATAATAAAAGATACTTTTTGATTTTCCAGTGGGAGGCCATAGATAAGCAAGAATGACCAACATATCATAAAAATGATTGGAGACTTCCACAATTTTAGTGAAGAAAATCTTATAGTGAAAGAAGGAAAATTCCCTATGTCATGGAGACATTTGAAAGGAGAGGGCTTTTCTGAGTTTCTTTAGAGACTAGTTAAGAGACAGACAAAGTGCAGTTTTTAGAGGTCTGGTGAAATTGAAGTTATGGTACTTGAAATGTTCATTAAAATCTAATTTGGAGAAAGAATACAGATATGGATGATGGGCATGAGGTTAAGACAGAATGGGGAAGAAAAATGCAAAGCTTCATGCTTTGTTTCTGTCCACATGGCATCTGTAAAATGAGGGAAATTAACAAACTAATAAAAATTCATTTAACATACACTCTTTTTAGGACACTGTTGTGTATATAAATATGACATTGATATCAGAGGCACTTCCTCACTTATTGGGGAGCTTAACCACTTCATGGAAAGGCAAATATTGTAAAGAGGAATAAAAGAGGTGGGATACAATTACTAGCCAAATTAGGGTCAGGTAATTCTTGGTGTGGTCAGGATGAGGTGAGATCCTTGAGGTAGGAGTATAACGGAGGGACCTGCAATGAGAGCTGGGACAGATGAGGGTCAGGGAGATAACGTTTGATTTGGAGAGTCAAAGAGGAATAAAGGTAAGAGTAACTCAAATTATGAAAGTATGAGATTGACTTCTCTTCCTTTTGAAAGTAAAATATAGAAATATAAATTTACCATCTTAACCATTTTTAAATGTACAGTTCAGTGATATTAAACACATTCACAATGTGTGCAACCATCATCACCATCCATCTCTGTAACTCTTCATTTTATAAAACTGAAGCATTATACCCATTCGTTAGTAATTGCTCATTTCCCTCAGACTTTTAAAATCACCATTCAACTTTTGGTTTGTATGCATTTGACTATTCTCAGGACTAAATCTAAGTGGAATCATAAAATATTTATTTTTTTGTGACTGACATTTCACTTAGCACAATGTGCTCAAAGTTCTTCCAGGTTGTGGTATTGAGGTTCACATGTGTCAAAATTGGAGCACAGTGGGGAGATGGGAGAGGCAATGACTGATCTCTGTGTGTTCATTTAAACTTTCATAACAAAGATGAATCTCAAATGCCTCTTAAAAGTGCAAGTGAGTAAGACCTTTGTCCAGGTGACAGGCCTCACCGAGGTGAGACTTTTACTATAATTCAATAATTCCTCCATAAGAAAGTGAATATTTTAGTTAAGTTCAAATGTTTCCTAATTATAAAGGGGTGAGGCTAAATGACCAGAAAGAAGATCAAGAAATAGCTCTGGTAGAGCAATCAGACAAGAAAAGGAAATCAAAGGGAAACAAATAGGAAAAAAAGTCAAACTATCTCTGTTTGTTGACAATATGTTACTATATCTAGAAGACCCAAAAAAACAGCCCTAGAAGACTTGTAGAGCTCATAAATGAACTTGTGAAAGTAGCAGGATACAAGGTCAACACCTGCATATCAGTAGCTTTCCTGTACTCCAACACTGAGTCAGCTGAGGAAGAAACCAGGAGAACCATCCCTTTCTCAATAACCTAAAAGCAAAGCAAAACAAACAAACAAACAAACAAAAAAAAAAAAAACAACCTTGGGAGTTAATCTAACTAAGGAGGTAAAAGAGCTCTACAATGAAGATTAGAGAACACTGAGGAAAGAAATTGAAGGAGATCTTAGAAGATGGGAAGACATCCTATGTTCTGAGATAGGCAGAATTAACATAGTTAAAAAAAGTGAAGCAGTAGTCATCATAATACTTGATTTGAAATTATACTACAGAGTGTTAGTAACAAAAACAGCATAGTATTGGTATCAAAATAGACGGGAAGACCAGTGGAATAGAGCAGAAGACACAGAGGCAAACCTGTAGTAACCATCTAAAATTTGTCAAAGTGCCAAAAATATATATTGGAGAAAAGACAGCCTTTTCAACAAATGGTGCTGGTAAAAATGGATAGTTATATGCAGAAAAATGAAATTAGATTCTTATTTTCTACCCTGCACAAAACTCAAATCAAAAAGGATCGATTAAAGACTTAGAAGTTAGACCAGAAACCTTATAAATGAGGAGAAAACATAGGGTCAACACTCCATCATACAGGAGCTGGCACACTGTTGGGTCTGCCCTTCACTCTGTTTCAACAGCTGCCCTAGAGCTATCTTGTTACTATTTCCACAGGTTCCTTCAGGAAGGGCTGCTAGGTCCTGCTTTGCTAGGCTTCCTAACTCTTATGCAAAGAGTTAGAGTGGGTTGGAATGTGCTGTTACCTAGTTGTTTGTCTGTACTCAAAATCTGCATAACCCCTGGCAACTCCCTTAAAAGGATTATTGATTCCTTGGCTTCTCCCCTCCTTATAAAAACCCTGTGTGCCTTGATAATAAACGGATTCTGGGTTGCCATCAGCTGTGTGTGGTTGACTCGTTTCCCCGCCTGGGAGGGAAGGGTCCCCAGACAAGGAGGGGCCCAGTTTCCAGCCGTGGGCACTCATCCTTCTCCTGATCGGCTCCCAGGGAACAATCCAGGTCCCCACAACAGACTTCCTTAACAAAACCCTTAAAGTACAATAAATAAAACCAAGAATCTAAAGTGGGACACCATGAAACTAAAAAGCTTCCCAGCTAAGGAAATAAGAGTGTGAAGATAGAGCCTACAAAATAGGAGAAAATCTTGGCCAGTTATACCTCTGATAGGGGACTAATATTCAGAAAATACAAAGAACTCAAAAACTTAAGACCAAAAAAGCAAATAATCCAGTCAACAAATGGGCAAAAGAACCAAACAGAAACGTCTCAATGGAAGAAACACAAAAGGACTATAAAAACGTGAAAAATGTTCAACATCTCTAACAATCAGGGAAATGCAAATCAAAGCTACATTAAGATTTCATCTCACTCTAGTCAGAATGTCAAGGATCAAAATTACAAACAACAATAGATAAATGCTGGTGAGGTTGTGGGGAGAAATGAGCATTTGTACATTGTTGGTGGGACTGGACTAGTATTGTCACTCCGGAAAGGAACATGGAGCTTCCTCAAAAAACTAGAGATGGAACCACCATGTGACCTAGCTATGGCACTCCTGGGCATTTTCCCAAAAGATCTAAAATTGGCGTACCACAGGGACACATTCAAATCAATGTTTATAGCAGCACAATTTATAATAGTTAAATTATGGAATCAAACCAGATGCCCATCATTAGATGAATGGATTAAGAAATTGTGGAATATATACCATGGAGCTGTACTTAGCTACTAAAGAGAACAAAATTCTGGCATTTGCCAGTAAATGAATGGGAATGGAGAATATCATGCTAAATGAAATTTGCCAAACTCAGAAACCCAAAGGTCTAATATTTTCTCTCACATGTGGAAGTTACAGTAAAATAAAGGAAAAGGGGGAGGGAATGATAAGTTTACATAAAGAACCATTCAATACAAATTAATAGACGAGCTAAAGGAAGTCTAATAGACTAGAATAGAGGAAAGAGAAGGGAAGAGGGGAGGAAGGATGGGAGGGAAAAGTGGGCATTAAAAAAGGAAAAGTATATTATGCACCTCTAAGATACTGAAGAGTTCAAATGGAATCAATAAAAATGGGAAAAGTTAAAAAAAAATCAATGGGAGATGAGTAGAAAAAAGGGGCCGGAGATAGGGAATGAATATTGGGATGAATATTGGCCAAATTATATTGTTATATTGTATATATGTATGACTATGCAACAAAAATCCCATCATTATGTAGAACTATAAAGCACCAATAAAAATGTGGAAAAAAGGAGAAATATCTCTGGTAAAAAATGTCTTCCATGGAGTTGAAAAGGCCTTCAGAGCTGTGCTGGGACATCATGAAGTCACCTCCCCTACCAGTCACCAAACCCTCACCGCTGCAGTGGTGACACTTGCTGAAATGGGCACTTTCCATTGCTGTCCTCTGCTGGTGCACTCCCAATCACTGTTTCCTAGCTTCTTTCCATTAATTTGTTAGTTTTAGTGCATGTACTTGTCATAAATTGAAGGCTCAGTAAAATATAAGAAATGATTGAGATTTCATATTGTAGGGAGGCAAACGTCACATCACAAGCCCAAGGGGATAATTTACTTTTCATCTCCTCCCTCTTTCTTGAAGTAAAGCACCTTTGACAAATGGTATATAAAGGAAAACAGAGCAACAGAAGAGGGAAACTTTGCAATTTATTAACTCAAGCATGAAAGTACAGAAAATAAGCAGAGCTCAACTTACTTGGAAAAATAAGTTTGAACCTATTGCATTAAAACATGGTGTTGCACTAATCTAATGAGTTTTCAGGCAAATGAGGCATGAAACATTGCCAAAATATAAAGTCAGTAAAATATCCAAATCACTCTTTAATGCCATTGTATGTTTTATCTTATTGGGAGCTAGTAAAAATAGATTATTTCTAAATCTGCATCACTAGCAAAATAGAGGTGAAATTATTTTACAAAGAATTTATTATATTGATAAGTGCTGAATAGTGTCAGATCAAAAGTAACTGAAATCCCGACAAAAGATTGTGCCAAATTCATAAGAAAGCATTAACAAAATAGAACATATTTTTTACTTTAGTCATTCGGTTCTTAATAATTCAAGATAGTGCTGAAGCAGATGAGACAAGGTAGTATAAAGGCAATTTTGAGGCTAGCATTAAATAACTGAGGATTGAAATGTATTTTGCTTTTAAGAGAAGATAGAATTATTTACCAGACATATTCATAAGAATTAGGAAAGAATAATGAACATATCTTTATCCTGGAGTTTTCCCTCGAGTTATTCGATTACATTCTGGATATGATTGGTGGAACATTTCCTATGGCTAAGTGAGATTAGTGATAAGCTTTGGTTATGTTTTCAGTAGTGAAAAATGAAAATGATTTATTCTAGAAGCTGTGATTGTATTTTAGTACTGTCAAATTATTAATTATTGCCAAATTATGTACAGTTTAATAAGGGTTGGAAGCTCACAATTTTTAAAATCCTTATTTATACGGTTGTTTGAATCTACTTATGTACCATTTGACATTATTTATACTGATTTGCCCTACTGCTATTACTTGAAAAACTTTTCCAGAGGCCTTGTAGTGAACATAATTGTGTATTTATTTTGCTTAGGCGAGGCAGGGCTAACAGCAATTTTAATCTCGTCCAGCATATATTGACAGTTCGTTTGGTTTCCGATGGCTCTGAATGATTCTCCTCACTTGCATAGATGTGCTTATCTGTGAATGAGCAGGTTTCTTGTGTGCACTTGTTTTGTCACCTTGTGCTGATTTAAATGCCCTTGGTACTCTAGAATCATAATGACAGAGGGAAGACAGCAAAAGGAGCTAACCCAGCAAAAAAGAAAATTCTGAGTGTCTGGATCTGACCGGATGGAGAAGGTGCTCACTTGGTCCCCAGTCCATCACACAGCCAGGAGCCCACCTAGAAACTCCTTCATTATTCATAATTCTCCCTTGCCCCACCTACAACCAGTTACCAGGCACCTGTCCTGCTGCATCCATAACTTGTTGTACTCTTATGCCAAATTTGGGACCCATCTCCTCTCTAGCCTGTTCTACTGAGCTTTGCACCTTGAACTCTTTTTTTTTTTTTTTAAAGAGAGAAGGACGGTGAGAGAGAGACAGAGAGAATCAATTTTTATTGAGTTTTTCACATGGCTTTCATTGCTCTGACACAGTTGTGTACGTGGGTGCTGGGGTTTGAACCCGTGAACTTGCGCATGCTGGGCAAGCGCTATAACCTCTGAGCCATGACTCCAGCCCTGCACCTTGAACTCTTGTCAGATCAACTCCTTGCAACATCCCTGAACAAGTTATATCATTTTTTACTTCTTTTCCAAGGACACAGAAAAGGGCAATGCAGCTCATCTTTCTGTCTTGCCACTTGGCCCTTAATATGGCCTGATGAGATAAAATTTTCTATTGATCACTTCCAATAAATTACAAAGTAATTAGTATACAAACAAAATGTGCCTGAATTGAGAAGAAATTTGCTTAGATTTCTTCAAAATTTGCCTATGATTTCGAGGTACCATTTAACTTGCCATTTAGTCTCTATGGCAAGAGAGAGGTTGAAATTCCATAAAATCTTTGCCTGCCTCTACACTGTATGCTTCCCTTAATGATATTAGGGGAAAATTGCTTTGCATTGTTAATAAGTGTGGAAAGAATAAAACAAATCTGTTCTAGTGCAAATAAGTTTGTTTGTTTGGATGTTATGCTAAATTAAACAGGTTTATTTACTGATACTATTCTCATGTGATAATTTGTGCTGTGAGCCTCCAAGAACAAGGCTTCATTAGGCAGTATTTCACTAAGTTTGTATGAGCATGCATATCTTTTCTCAGAACACAGCCTGTGAAAGGCTGCTCTCCCAAGTGACCTGTGGAACCGTTCATTATTCTCTCCACTGTGCAATACAGTATAAGCCCCACCTTCCTGAACTTTAATTGGCTGAAATGTTGACTAGCCAAATATAATGGCAGATCAAACATTCATGAGAGTATAATCAATACCAAAATAGATCACTGTGCTTATCAAAGTTTCCCTGCTATAATTCAAACTTTTCTATTTTTCTTATGAAAATGCTTCTCCCAAATTAATAATGTCATACATCATCAGAAAACAGCACACTCTGTCTGAATTATTATAATGTGGTCTATTTTCTCTGTTTGGGGGAGAGGCACAGATGGGGGGCTTATTAGACATTTAATTGGTTATGCCACTGCTCCTTGCTTTGCAAATATTGTTCCCTCACTCTTAAATGGTATAATTCAGGGCTCTTGGCAGATACTCGCTGTGAAGAAAGCTGGGGAGAGGAAAGGAGGGGAGTTATTGGCTCACATGAATTGAGCAAACCCGGCTAGGGCAGGAATACAACTGGAAGCAGGCCTTGAAGAAATGAAGGACTCTCCCCAGCTGCCTCTGATCTCTGCTTTTCTCTGTTGGCTGCATTCTTCACTCTGCAGCTCCACTTTTTCCATGTGGCCTTGAATGTGGCTGCCAACAGCTTACTGCCTGACATTTTCCTTGCTTTGCCACTGGAGGCCTTAAAGATTCTATTCTCTTCCTTGTAATTTAGGAAATCATGAAAGAAACTAAGGAGCCGCCCATCTTGGGTCACTTGCCACCTGGACCAATCACTATGGTCCCAAGAGCAGGGCCATTTAAGAAGGAGGCAGTTCTCTGCCTGAGTATCCCCTAGTAGAGTTGCAGAGAAGAGCTTTGCGCTCTATAGTTGCAGTTCTTGAAAGAAGCAGGGGATATGAATAATTCCTCAAATAATAAATGTCATCCTTGGGTGTTCCTTATTTTTTTTCCTAGTGAACTTTATCTTATTCCCAGGACTTACCACAGGGGATTTGACTTTTAGAAGTTTTCCCAGACTCTCTGCCCCCAGCCCAAGGACTGTGAGGGCTTGAGAGTTTTCCATGAAAGAAGGTGAAAGAAAAGACACAAGAAGGACGAACAAAGCAAATAATGTTTACTTCCTTAACATCCTTAAGGTGAGCCTCATGCTGGGGAGCCTCCTGGGTAGCACTGGTGTGTGTTAAGCGGGAACATCATTCTTTAACCTTTCTACTTGCAAAGAAATCAGTTTATCAGGGGTCATTTTTGTCCATCTGCAATGATTTCTTAAATCCCTTACAGACCAGTGATTCTGGTAATTGTCCTTGGGTCTAATGTCCTAGCACTCGTGACATTCAAGCTCAGTTCCAAATTAGTCTCTTCTGTCCCCTCTGGGAGAATGAAGTGAAGGGAGAGGACAGATGACAGTTCCATGTCTTTTCTTTTATCTAAACACCACCACTGTGGATTTCCCTGTCATTTTATATAAATTTTTGAACATTATAATTCTGCTAAACTAAAATTTTGTTAGCTTGCCTAGCATCTGTGGGCAGACTAGGTTTGTGTAATTATATAGATTAAAACATCAGGTTATGAGGTTCATTTGATATGGTTTAGTTCAAATTAACACACAAATCAAGTTTTTTATATTTTAATTCTATTAATATCAATATCATGGTGATATCAGCAAAATTTTTAATAAAATTTCATAGTGTTAGAGACAAGTGGAAATTTAGAAATTACCTTAAACAATATCTTTTTGAAGATGAGAAAACAGATGCCCAGACTCGTAAGACACGAGAGTTAGTTGAAAAGTAGGGAATTATAATTCCCTGCAGGCCAGGGATTTTTCTAGTTTATATTGTTGCTTTTTAAAATCTTAACTCAAGTGGGTAACTAGAAAACTTATTTTTCATCAATTTATTCAGATTAGCTGGTGTGAAGAACTCTGAATTGATGTGTTTCAAACTTATAGTAAATGTAGGAATAGTATTGAAAAAGTGATAGAAAACTGCCCCGGAATTTTCTATCTTAAAATTACTTCATTATACATTTTTACATCTGTTTCTCCTCTCCCATTCGTCCCTCCCCTTTTTCTTTTCTTGCTCCTACTCTTCCTCTTATGTAATTACCATTATAGGTGGTCAGTATGTATCTTGGTGTCCAGTTTCTTAGAATTAAACACATATGTCCAAGAAATGCACCTTTATTTTCAAGAATAATATTGTTTAGTTTAGGAAGAGCAAATAAATTCACAGAGCAAGTTTTGTCAATAATGGATGACAACCACAGAAGCCTGACATGGAAACTTCTCTATTATCCATTTCAAAGTGGTAAAAGATTTTTTAGAGGAACAGAACTTACATTTGTTTACATTAATTACATTTTTTATTGATGGCAAAGTGCTCACACATATACATGATCCTAATAAATTGGTGCTATGGTTTAAATACATGGTATCCCATGAAAACTCATGCCTGAGGCAAAATGATTATATTATGAATGCTGTAACCTAACTGGTGGATTAACCCATTTGATGGTTAAATAATTTGAATGGTAACTGTAGGGAGGTAGAACATGACTAGAAGAATAGGTCACTGGGGCCATGCCTTTGGAGATTATATTAACCCTGGTACCTTGCATTCTAAGCTCTCTGCTTCCTGGCTGTCAAGTCCTGATTTTCTTTCTGCCACACACTTCTATTGTGACATCCTGCCTCACTTTGGGTTCAGAGAAATGGAGTTGGACAACCAAGGACTGAACCAAAATAAACTTTTGCTCCTGTAAGTTGTTCTTGTTGGGTATATTGGTCACAGCAATACAAAACTGACTAGCCCAGACTTAGAAATAAAACATAACACTTACTCCAATTTGAATTCTAGGCACACAATAAATATTTTTAGTGCGTGTTCCAAACACTGCTTGACATTATTCTTAAATTATTTACTCTGTATATGGAATTCAAATTTAACTGGTCTTCCTATTTCATTTGGCAACCTTACCTTAGATTTTCTTGACAATCCTATAAATAAATGTCCCTGTTATAGAGGATAATGTCCCCAGTATATGAATGAGGACCTCGAATCTTAGTACCCTCTTTTGTATCTGGTCCTGGGATATTCTTGAACAAGACATAGTGCAGAAATTATGGATCTTATCCTTAAAGAAACTGCAGTTATCAGGAAATCATTCAGTGCAATGCATGCAAAAAACAGGAGAAAGAATAGGGTACCATAGAGTCCGATAAAAGGAGCACCAAATCCACTGTTGGCAAATCCGAAGGTTTCCTAAGGTGGACATTTATGCTGAATAATCAATAAGAATTAGTTCCAGAAAGAAAAGGTAGAAAAGTTATTCTGGTATCATTTAGGGAACGGTGCATTGTTAATCATGATTGGCTGGAGAACAGACTTTGACTTGGAGAATGGTGACATGAGAGACTTGACAGGTAAACAATTCAGTTCATAATATTCTTTTTCTTTAGGGCACAAATTACCCCTCAAGTTGAGATGAAATGATCCAATTTGAGCTTTAATATCACCACCATGTTGCCATTTGGGAAAGGGATGAAAGGGTGAAACACTTAAACCAGGTCATTTATTCAATCAATTTTGAGTGCTGGATTCTGAACTAGGCAAAAATTGGGAGACCTGGAAGTCAGGTGGCAAAAGAAGGCATTAAACAGAGATAATGCTTCTAAGGAAGGAGAGAAGAGAGAAGTAGATCTCTCAAGTGATAGAAGGAACTGAATCAATAGAAATGGACTATTGACTGCTTACAGTCTGTCGTGTGACAAGGAGAAGAAATAAGTGAAGCTGCTGGAAGCTGAATGCATGAATAACATCCTTTGCTGATGTAGGAAACACACCACATGGGGATGGAAAGAAAATATTATTCAGTTTTGAATATATTTAGTTTAATGTGCCTGCGGGGCTTCCAAGGAGAGAAATTAAGAAGGGCAGTTTATATAAACATCAAACCTTGAAGATAGATCTGGGATGAAGATTCCTTGTAATTTATGAATCATGGTTTATTAGAGCTGATTGTTGAAATAATAGGTGAGAAAGAAATCACTCAGGGAGTGCTCTGAGTCAGAAGAATGTTTGCCAGACACAATCCCCAGGGGAAATCTTCAGTTAAGAAGCAAAATGGACAGAAGGTGCTAACAGTGCAACAGCAATTGCAAATAAAGCTAATGAGAATGTCTGAGAAAATAGAGAAAACCCCAAAAAAAGACCCCTTTTAAGATAGATGTAAAGGTCCAACTTGTCAAAAGCTGAGGACAAACATAGTAAGACAAAAAAAAAAATCCATCTTGAGCAGTATGATGAAGGTTAACGATCTTTGGACTAACGTGGATCACTTCAGGAAATAAGATGTCTTTATCTGTCTTGTGATGCCACAACAGAATACCACAGACTAGGTGATTTGTAAAGAAGAGAAATTTATTTCTCATACTTCTAGAACCTGGGAAGTTCAGTATCTGGTGAGGGCCTTTTTGTTATGTCATTCTCTCATGACAGAAGGTGAGAGAGGGAGACGGAGCAGAGCAGGAGCAGGAGTTAGAGAGGGAGAGGGAAGGGGAGACAGAAAAAGGGAGATGAGAAAGGGGCGCAAACCCTCCTCAGGAACTCACTCCTGGCACAGATCCATTCATGAGGTCAGGGCACTTATGACTCAGTTGCCTCTTTGTGGTCCTGCTTCTCAGCACTGTTGCATTAGAAATTAGATTCCAACACATGAATATTGATGGGGGCACAATCAAAACATAGCACTGGGTGAACTGCACCTGCCGAAGGTGAGATGAATTCTGCCTATGTATGGGCCCACTTGTAAATAGAGCTGTGAACAATTTAGGAAGATCGGAACTGTCCACAATGCTTGCCTAATTCTGTTGCTTGGAGAAGGAGAAGCTTCCTTCAGAAATTTTGGAGCAAAATAAGTTTTGGAAACATTACAAATTATGCTAGCATATTTAATGTTATGAGAAATTATGAAGCAATGAAACTTGCCCAGTTTTGCTTATTCTAGTGTTTTACACACACACACACACACACACACACACACACACACACACACACAAAATGTCATGGGACACAGTTCAGGGGTAGTGAAGTGAGTAAGTGTATGCAGAAAAGTGAATAGAATTGTCTTAAGGAATATGTGAAATATTGCCATAGCCTTTTGCCTATAGTTTCTTTGACAAGGGTATATTTAGCAAATTCTACAAATTAACCAATGATATTATCACCATCAGTCCCAATGAAATTTTAAATGATAATGAATTACTTAAAGGGAAATAAAAAATGACTATAAATAAAAAAATGACCCAACTATAATCATTGCTAACACATCCCACATGTGTAAACTAAAAATAAGAACATACAGTATTGTTTGGGGATCTAGATCCCCTACCCTATCAACTATTACCCCATGTACCTAAAGACCCTTGGTGATTCAGAATTACCTATAGGAGCTTCCTGGTCATCAGGCATGTGATGATGTTTCCCTTCCTCAGGAAGTTTTGGTTGATAAACTGAACTTCTTTTTTCTAGAAATTGGCCTTTACTATTTTATTTTATGAGATAATTTTTACAAGTTACAACTAGGAAGGAATCAGAAACAAAATATTCTGCAAAATCCCAATTTTTTATATTCTGTTCATAAAAAATTGTGTATGATTGCTATTTTTTAACATTTCATTTACTGAGTAGTAGGGATCTGGCTGTTTGTGGGGTTTGGCTATGGGAAGAAACTGCTGATGATGAGAAGTGTTTTCCCCCAATCAAGAAATTTGTTAAATAAGAAGTTCCCTACCATAGAGATGAGAAGCACAGAAAATATCTTTTTTGAATCTTTTTTTTTTTTTTTTAAGAGAGAGGGACAGTGAGGAGACAGAGAAAGGGAGAAACAACTTTATTTAGTTTTTCACATGGCCTTAGTTGCTCCAACACTTAGTTATGTACGTGGTGCTGGGGTTTGAACTCGGGTCCTCCTGCTTGCCAGGCAAGCACTGAAACCACTAAGCCACCGCTCCGGCCCATCTTTTTTGAATCTTGATCTTACAGTTGTATATTAGCTGGGAAACAAGATCAACATTACCTTTTAAAATACATAGAGATCAATAACATCATTAAAAATTTTTAGGGGATCCATTTTAGAGAACTTTTTACTTAATTCCTTGTTATGTAAAACTTAGGGAGTTATAACTGTTCATTATTATGTGTAATACAACTTCCAAATAATTTTAGACAACTTACACTCAAATGCATACATTCACACAAGCACATACATCCTCAACAATTATTTCATTGTTATTTTTTCCCTTGTTATTAAGTTTCAGAAACAGGATTATTGGGTCAAGGGGAATAGACATTTAAAATATGAAATTGTACATAATGCCAAATGACCCTCCTGAAAGGCTTACCAATTTAAAATCTAACAGCAGTGGATGTTATTAAGTGTTTTAATATTTACCAATGCAAGCAAAATCAAATATTTTTTGATTTTTATTGCTGGGATTAATAATAAATTTGAATATCTCTTCACAAATCAATTGACGTATTTCTTCATTTACTTCTTTTGGAATTAACTATCCATATTCTTTTTTTCAATTTTCTACTGCTGTTGTATTTTTCATTATTGATTTGTAAAAGCTCATATTATATTAAATATATTAATCCCCTGACCATTAAATATTCTTCAAATATTTTAACTGTTTTTCCATTTTCTCAGAACTTTGTTGATGGTCATTTTCTTTGTGGTAGTCAAACCTATCCAACTTTCATATGCTTTTTAGCTTTCGTATTTTTCTTTAAAATATGTTGACATCCTATTTCTATTATAGGATTATTTGCCTACATTCCCTTCTAGTTCTTTTATATTTCACATTTGGCCATCAAATTTTGTACAAACACTCAGTCCACCCTTCACCTCACTCACCTTTCAGCTTCACCAGGAGCAAAGTGGCTGATGGGATAAGGCTCAGAGGCATCCATTTAACTTAATGTTTGGTTGAAACAAAAACAAATAACAGCATTTTTACATTTTTAGGTCATCATTTTGGAGCAGCCAATTCAAAATATCCATGTTCAAAATTATAAATCAATTCACTTGCCCACATAAATGGTTTCAGGATGGATGGGGGACTTTTTTCTAAGGTAGTATTACAAGTTTAAGCATCAAGTTTATGAAGCATTAAGTGTGCTCTTACCCTCACCCCCACATATTTGCATTTCTAAATGGAAAGCCTATAACACCAATATTTTGAGCTGCTATATTGGTGAAAACTAGAGACACAAATTCTGTTTGCCAGAACCCTCAGCTGAATACATGGAAGGAATTAGCTCCTAAGTGTGATGACAATAGTGAGCATCTGTTGTTTTGGCTTGCTTACCATCCCTGCCTCCCTTACTACCAGCACTGTGATTTTCTTTTGGGAAATGTCCTCTCCTCAACTCCATGTAGTCCTATGGAAGTGATAAGTCACGAAGCACTCTTTTCTTTGCCATAGAGGTTGACTTAGCCAGAGTAACCAATTAGACCACACAATCCTCCTTTTAGTCTTCATGAGTTATTCAAATATCTATGTGATCCAACACAGGGTTGATAAGCATTTCCTAAAATTTGATACATCAGCCCTAGGTGGAGCGGGAGGGAGGGTCACATTTTCCTTTGAATGGTAGATTGATAAAGTGCATTGAAATATAAGTTGGAACTGATGGAGTCATGTTCTTTGTTTCTTCTGTAAGAAATGTTGAGCTCAACATGTAAGAAAGCATAGAGAGATGAGGAACAGAGACTTCATTTTTTTTTAAAGTACTGGGGCCTGAACCTAGGGGCACTGAAAATAACTGAGCCACAACCCTAGCCCTTTTCATTTTTTATTTTGAGAGAGGATCTTGCTAAGTTGCTTAGGGACTTGTTAAATTGCTGAGGTTGGATTTGAACTTGCAATCCTCCTGCCTCAGCCCTATGAGCTACTGGAATTATAAGCTTGCACTTTTTTTTTTTTTTAAGAGAGAGGGACATCGAGAGAGACAGAGAGAGAGAGAATCAATTATTATTATTTTTAAATTTAGGTTTTCATGTGCCTTTTGTTGCTCGGAAACTTCATTGTGTACGTGGTGCTGGGGTTTGAACGTGTGTACTCTCGCATACCAGGCAAGCGCTGTAACTGCTAAGCCACTGCTCCAGCCCCTAAACCTTCAATTTTTAAATACCTAATTAATTATATCCGACCTTTTTAAAACTAGGTTGAATCATTATTATTTTTATTTAATACCTTACTAAAATCACAGCCCTATAAATGCTAATATTTTTGGGGGAACAGATAGATTACTAGATTTTAAACTTGGTATCAACCTAGAAACAGATAAAAATGTGAAAGAACATAACTTAGAACAATGAAACAATATTTCTAATAAGAGTTAGAATTATTTTCAGATCTGTCACTGGTTGACTGCATAACCCTTCTCTGAAAAAGGCTGCATTATTTAGGGTTGATATTGGAGTGATATGATAAAAGATGTTGGTAAGTGACTCACAGTGCTCTCCCGTTGTCTCCTCAAATGAACAGTGGCTATTTGAGCTGCACACTCTCAAGCACTGGTGTTGTGACAGGGATTAATTAGATGGGTTCAGATAAATAGAACTCTGTAGAGAATATGGCCATGTAATAGATGGTGTCATTGCCTGTGTTTAAAGAGGGCTTAGATCCGAGTTTTATTGCTGGGTTATAAAGACCGACTCCTTGTAACATACTACCTAGGGCACATTAAACAGGGAGGTGTTAATTGTTTTATCCTGAATACCTAATACTTTTCAATATTCAAACACTAATCCTTTAAAATCTAACATGTGTCTTATCACTTTAAGAGCTGTTGCTTTCAAAAGGAAAAATCCTTCCACGTTTTTATCTCTTTTACATAATACATCTGCCACTTTTAAAAAGATATGCAAAAATTTAAATAATTTCAATGGTGTAGATCTCTTTCCTTGCCATGACAATTTGGCTGTGGTGCTGACTATATGGCTATTTTCAGTTTTATTCTTTGTTAAAAATTGTTATTATTTTTTCTATCCTCATAATACTACTTCCTTTTCTTAAAAGATATGCATTGTCGTAGCATAATCACCTCAATAACGTAAGCTAGTGTAGGGGCAGGAAGATGAGCTTGACATGTGATTTGCTTTTCCCCAGGTCTTTAAATAAAATAACAGAACAATTTCAATAATATTTCTCAGAAAATTCACTTTCAACTTGGCAACAGGATGTTAGAACAGAAGTGGAAGAAGGGAAGTGAAGGTATAAGGCATTTGATGGGTATGGCTTTATTGTCCTTAAATTTTTTAAATTAAGGCATGTTGATAATCAACTTTTCATTGCTGTGACAATTGCTTGAGAAAAGCAGCTCAGAGAAGGAAAGATTTGTATTTGCTCATGGTGTCAGAGGTTTCAGTCTGTAGCTGTCTCCATTGCTTTGTGCCTGAGGTGAGGTAGAAAGTCAGGGTCACAGGAGTGCATGTGCCAGGGACAAGATGTGGTCCCCAAGGGCATGCCCCAAGGAACTACTCCTTATCTAGGTCCTACCTGCTACTGTTTCCACCGCATCCAAATAATGCTATTAAATTATTAATATACTGATAAGATTGGAGTCCCCTGATCCAATCAGTTTTAGAGCTATATCTCTGAACATTGCTGAGTTAGTGATCAGACCTTCAATACTTGAGGGTCTTTGGGACATTTCACATGCAGTACAAAAATTTTAGTTGAATTGATTCATTAATTTCGTGTACATATATGCCCAAACACCACCCCAATCAACGTACAGAATATTTCTAGCACTACAGAAATTTCCCCAATTCATTATCCCTTTCAGTGGCAATCCTGACATTTATCATCATGGACTAATGTTTGCTTGTTCTCAAATTTCTATAAATGGAATCGTATAGCATATAGACTAATATTTAATATTTTATCAATGAGATTCATCATTGTTGGTGAGTGTAACTATATATTTTATAAAAATATACCACGATTTGCTTTAATTGTTAGAATATGTCATAATTAGGCAAATCTATAGACATACAAAATAAATAGATTAGTGGTTGCCTGGGGCTGAGAATAAGAAAAGGGCTTATCTGTAAAGGAACATGATGGATCTATTGGGGCAATAAAATTACTTTAAAACTAGACTGTGGCAGTGGTTGCACAACTCAGTAAATTTACTAAAAATCATTAAATCGCACATTTTAAATTAGTCGAATGTAATGTTATGTAAATTATACCTCACTAAAGCTGTTAAAAATCCCACAATTTATTCCATTTTTATGGTAAATGACACTTGAATTGGTTCCAGTTTTGTGCAGTTATGTGTAAAGGTATAACAACAATCTTAAAAGTGTCTTTTGGTGAACATATGCACTCATTTAGGTTACAGTGGGGTTGGTTGCTTAAAGTTCATCATCACTTTTTATAATGTTTATTATAGTATAATACTATTTTATTATTGCTAAAAATCTTACACTTATTAATCTTTAAAAAATAAAGAATCCCCAAATCATCATATCTACCTTCCACAAATGAAAAATGACAACACCTTATCATTTGTTTGGATATTTTCCTTTCTTTTAAAAGAAATGAAACATTATGGGGACATTTTTTTTCTGATCTTTCACAGTCTTATCACCTTCTTTTCATTTCCTGAAGCTTCTACTTTCATGAATTTGATGTGTTTCCTTTTTGTTCTTGTTATTTTGTACCTAATACATATGTACATTCATAATCAGGCTAGATTGTGGTTGTGAGCAGACATCTGTGATTTCTGTGATTTTCTCATAAATGATAACAGTGCACATATTGCCCTACAATTTTTTCTCCTATTAAATATTACATTTTGGGAATCTTCCTACATTGGTACATATAGGTCTTGTTCATCTTTTATCCTCCTCTAAATCTGGAGCATTCCATTATATAAAAGTACCACACTATATTGATCTATTTTCCTAGTTATAAATTTTTCATTGCTTTCAAATGCTCACAGTTTTTCACAAACCATGAAGCATACTTGATCTGGTACCCTGCATGCCTAACACTGGGTCTTCCTATAGAGGATGGTCAGTATATTCTTCCTCTTTAAACTCTGCTCTCTCTCTCCTTCCTAGTCTCAACTGGCTTCCTTGCTTCTTTTGAAAGCAGAAGCTGGCCTGTGGGAACGTTCTTCTCACCCCCAGATCTACAGGACCCTTTCCACCGGTTCTTCTGGATCAAATGCATATCCTCTAATTGCTTCATAAAGACCCTGGATCTCAATCCTTCCCTTCTCTTTTTATTAAGACACTGGTCCTGTTAAATCATATTACTTAAAATACTACGTATAACCATACAGTTCTCATAATTATTTTTTGTTCCAGAATACAATATATTCTACCTTTTAAAAATTATCATGAATCAGTTTATGTAAAAACTGAAGTCAAGCAAGACTGTACGATTGTGTCTGGAAACCTGTGTCAGGGGGAAGGTGACTGAGAGAAAGCATAACAGAGCTCCCAGGAGTTGGCAATGCTCTTGTTCTCCACCTGACCAGTGTTACACAAATGTTTACTCTATGATGATTCATGGAGCTGTGTGTGCGTTTGGGCTGCACGAACTCTGCTCTATGTGTCATATACTTCAATAAAAATGTTAAAAACAAACCCTCCTTAACACACACTCTTCCCATTACTCTGTTTTTCTACCTATATTTCAATTTCAGAAATTCTTCAAAGAACTGTCTACATATGCCATGTGCACTTTTCCCCTCCCGTTCACTACTTGCTCTTCTGGGCTGAAACGTCTATTCATGATTAAGGGTGTCCTGACTCTCTCTTCTTTTCTGTCTTCTGTCCTGAGATTATTCCCTGCATCTTCACATTTCATATAGTATCTCAATGTTTGCAACTCCCAAATGTACCAATATGACCTAGACCTCTGAACTTGAAATGTAGGCCTTCTCCCTGACCTCAAAATAACCTCAACGTGTATGTATTGGCACTCCTTTCTTCCCCTCCAGCATAGACCTGGAAATCTTCCTGTTTATTCCTTGCTTGAAGCATTTTTAACTTTTTCAATTGCACTTAAAAGAAATTCAAGCTCCTTAAAATGACCTCAAGTCTCTAAATGAACTGACCTTTGAGAGTCTCCTCTGTGAACTCTGTATTCTTATTTACCCTACATTCTTTGGGACTTGGCAGCACAACTTCTTCACCCTCTTTACTTTTTTTTCTTGCCCTTTCTTTTCTTCCCTTTCTTCCAAATTCATGACAAACATAAAAAACATAAAAAAGTAATAAATGGAAAGAATTTTTCAGTGAATAATTGCATGCACTCTACTCAGATTTTATCATGTTGGCCACCTTTGTGTACCCAAAGATCACAAACTCATTCTCAAACTTGAAGCCTTTGGATTTGCTCTTCCTTCTACATACAGGATTCTTCTCTGATTCTTTGTCAAATTCATACTACTCAGTTAAAATATCACTGTTCTATAAGTTGATCACTGACTGCCATATGAAAATAAATACCAGTTGAGCATCCCTAATCTGACAATGAAAATGTTGCAAAATTGGAAACTTTTCAAGCGCTGACATGACGCCAAGAGTGGAAATTTCCATACCTGGTTCCATGCGACAGATTGCAGTCAAAATGCAAATGTATTAAAATACTGCATAAAATTACCTTTGTGGTATTTTGTATAAGGTACATATGAAATATAAGTCAGTGTCATGCTTATATTTGAGTTCCACCCCCAAAATATCTCATTATAGACACATACACACACATAAATATTAGAAAAATTTTTAAAAATCCCAAATCTAAAACACTCAGGTTCCAGGCCTTTCAGATAATGCAATATTCAACTTGAAACTTGACTGTGTTATCTTTGAGACTACACTGCTACTTTCCTTCATTGCAATTATTATATTCTGTAATAATTTTCTTTGATTCTTTTTTCATTGTTATTTTCTCCCTCATTGAAAAGTAAGGCTTCATTCATTGATATCTGAAATATAGTGTTATTCATCAAATATTAATAAAATAAATAAATATATTTAAAATAAAAGTTTCTTGCTTGCCAGAAGAATGCATACTCAACGCAAAAGCTTTTATAAAAGGCATACTGAATGTACTTCTCTATTACTGACTTTAAAACATATGATTTAATTTTTAAAAGTTTTCTGTGTCATATGGAGCTTCCATAAAAGACTAGATATAAAACCACAATGTGATGCAGCTTCTATCACTTCTCGGTATTTACCCTGAACAATTAAAGTCATCATATACAGTGATACAAACATATCCATGTTTATAGTGGCACAATTCCCAATAGCCAAAGTATGGAAACAGCGTAGGTGTCCGGCAACAGATAAATGGGTTATGAAAATGTGGTATATGTACTGTGGAGTTTTATTCAGCTATAAATAAAAATGAAAGTATGTCATTTTCAGGAAAATTAATGAAAACATAGACCATGTTAAGTGAAATAAGTCAAACTCAGTAAGTCTAGGGACATATGTTTTCTTGCATGTGCTAAAGCTAGAGAGGAAAGAGGAAAAGAAAGGTTGGTGTGGTTGTCATGAGAATCAAAGGGAGATCAGTAGAGCAAAGGGACTAAGAGGTGGCAAGTGTGGGGAGTTCTGGGAGTGATATTGGTCAAACTATATTGTTATATTGTGTGCATGTATGAATATGTGACAATAAATCCCACCATTATGTACAACTATAATACATCAAATAAAATGTGGAAAAATATTTTTAATTTTCTGTGTCAAAAAGTTCTATTAAGTACTTCATAGATATTATTTCATTAAAACTTGTATTGTAAATATGCTTATCTACAGCATAATTTGTGATGATTAAATTGTATTCCATTGTGTGTCACGTGGATTTGTCATAATTTACTTTAATGTACTTCCATTGAGTATTAGCCTGTAAGTCTATATTGTATGAATTTTAATTTTTTTACTTATATTTTGTGATGAGGACACTCAAAATCTACTCTCTTGATGATTTTCAAATGTACCATATATTACTATAAAATATTTTATATTTTCACAAAATTTAAGTGAATTTAAAATTTCATTTTCTAAGTAACAAATTCAAATACATATTTAATAGATAACTTTGATTTCTTATTGTAAAACCCTGGAACTAGAACTATAGGGCCAAGGAATAGGTACATTTAAGAACATTATGGTTGTTTTACCAAAATAAACTTCAGACAAGTTGTATCTTTTGGGACTGTCATTGGCAGTATGAGACTACCTTAAGACAAAGAAGTAGGTTTTGCCTCAATATGGGAAACAACACTTTTGCAAAATAGCTGCCCTGATGATATTAAAGCAGATGTTGAGTGAACATCTGTCAGGGATGCCGGAAAGGGGACTCATATTGGGTGGCATTTGGTTTATAAATTTTAATGACCTTTTCCAGTCTCTGATTTGTAAAGATACGATTTCCTGTTCCACGTTCCACATTCCTCACTGCTTAATTCTCTCAAAACAATGTTTTAATAAAGACTCATTGATCTTAATGCCAAGATTACCTTCTGGTTTCTATTTACAATTCTCATTAGGTCCTGTGTTTGCATTTCCAAGTAAATAAAACTAGATCTCTTCATTATTTTCTTCGTAAGTAAACTTTCTATAAAGGGCATGAAAACTATATCTGTGAAAATGTTTTCATGGAAGGAATTCTTTTTAAAATCATGTTTCGGCAACTTGACAAAGCTATTTTTAATTTTCTAAGCAAAAAGCAGAATACATGGAGTTAATACTTGATTTTTGTGAGACTAGAATCTTCTTGAGAAAGTTCTCCAAATTGTTCATAGTGGGAATAAAAATCTCAATAATAAAAATTAGGAAATAATATACTTCAGTGAACAATGTAAGTGCATTTTCATTGCGCATTTACAATAATTTTTTCCAAGATTAGCATGATTACTTATATTTTAGATTAATGCAAGATAACATGTTTCATCAAAGGATTGATTACTTCATAATTAAATTGCCATTGAGCACAGTGGTAGGGTTCATTTTGTGAAAATTATTGACATGGATATTGTGCTGCAATATCATGCATGTATTAAAAGTACACCAACTTTGCCTTCGAACACTGTACAATCAATATTCTATTACCACAATGCTGGTTTTGCCGCTTTGTAGCTAAATTAGAATGTCAGGTATAGAGATGCTTAAATCAGACATTCAAGTAATGAGTATGATACGAGAATTCTAATTATTTTCTCACCTAACATGTTTTTCTCTTTATTCCATTGCTTTTAGTAAAATTTCTTAATTTAAATGTCTTTGAGATGTTTATAAATATCTAAAGAATTTGATACTTTGTATTATTATAGATGAAATTATGTGATAAAAATTTTCATTTTAGTAATAATGATGATGACCTCACAGTTAATATCTAGTAAGTATTAATTCTCAATTTGGTATTAATGCAAAATCTAATAAAAGTATGGAAACAGGTTACTTTTTAAAATGTGAATGAAATGTGGAAATGATATTGAAATGCTGATAAAGCTGAATAACAAATACAAAGCATAATTGTAGGTTATCTCTAAAATCTTAACTAGAAATTCTCCAGGAGAAAGAAAATATCACATGTGTGATCATGTTACATGCTACCTTTACAATGCATAGAAGCTAACAGAAACACTGAACTTATTCTAAGCAGTCTCATATAATTTTAATATTTATAAGATAAACCCAGATTACTAATGATATAGAAAACATTATATTAAAATATTTATTGTCTTAATTTTTTCTTATTAACAGGAATTGTTTGTAGATATATATTTTCTGATTGTTTTTCCAGCATTTTCAAGAATGCATTGCAATTTTGCCTAAATCTTACAACATTTTAAATTTTTATTTCATTTTTTGATTTTAGAATAACCTTAGGAATTAAGATTTCTGTTTTCAAAAATGGGTTGAGATTAATAAATATTATGTACACATATGTATATAGACACATTTGCCCAACTACAAAGTTATCATACACAACTGATGGCTTTAGTGAGGCTGAAGAGAGGGAAAGTGGTTTTGAAAATACCCCAAAAGATTAGAAGTACTTTATCTACATTTGATGAAAGGAGTTTCTTGGGACAATCACATGACATTTCTCCATACGTGGTAGACAACTCACACATGCAACTTTGTCTTGGGGACCTACAGACTGTTCTAGGTAGGCAGTTTGACATGATTACATAGAAAAATAATGGAATGCTTTTTAATAGAAACTTCTTTTCTTTCAAGGTAAACATCCTAACTATGTTTGCATCTCTTTTCCTTTATTTTTGTTTTTCTTTTTATCTATATGGTTGCAAAGAATAGAGAGCTGAGTGATCTCCAATGAGGATAGTTCAGAGTAAAGTTGTGAGGATAAAGATAGTAGGGGACATAAAACCAACCAGCTCCAGGAAAAGCCGAAGTTCAGGCACTATAGGAGTGTCTGGGAGCTTCTGCTACAGCGTCAGGATGTTGCCCCAGTATCTGTGTTTTAACCTGACTCAACTACTCTCCAAATTCCTGCTTTTCTCTTTACCATCTAGCTTCCGAAACTCATGCTTTATTATGTTCTCTCCCTCTTAATTTTGGTGCCTTCATAATGCAATTTCCTGTGTGGAGGGATGTACACAGCCTCACAGGTATGTGAGAGCAACCTGGCCTGTTAACAGCAGGGAGGTGAGTGCAGATGTGACTGTCAGGTCTAGGGGGCCAAAAGGGCCACACTATTGGGATGAAGGGAGAAATGATAGAAGTGATAATTGGACAATAGAAGCCTACACATGACATAGGCACGAAGACAGGGTGAGATTTAACAAAAATGGGGGTTATGAATTGCACAACTTTAATTACAGAGATGCAAAGAAATTAACTTTTGTTACTCACTTGAATTTTGTGACCAAAATTCAAACCTGCTATATAGGCAAATCACATAAAATAGGCATCCTGAGTCTATCAAATGCACGCATCTCAGAAATGACCATCTAGGGTGAAAAGTAAAGTAGCTACTATTTAGTTATTCTATGAGAATTCACATGAATGTTGAATAGTCTGCATATGATATTAAATTTCAATGGACATACTCTTTTACTGGAAATTAATAAATTGATTTGCTTAATAACGGTTCTCTGTTCTCCACTGAAATCTCTAACATGGACATTTTTTCTTTTGGCAGCTTTCCAAAATATATTCTCTTATTTTTAGTTCCAAGTGCCCAGGACTTCAATTAACTCTCAATTAACTCCCTAACAATCCTCTCAGAATTCAGTAAATTATATTTATCATGTTAGTATAAGAAAGCACCTTTATTATTGTTATGGAGGGATAAATGATATATTCTTAGGGGCTAACTTGGTACTCAAAGATTAAAATTAAATAAATTTATAGTTTTGACAAATTCAAGTTTTAGAAAAATGGACAATGAACATATGAAAAAATTAGAAGTGAAAATGCCCTTTAATGGGAGGCAGGGTTAAGGACAGAGTGAGTTTCAGAGAAGGGGGTCACTTGAATTACTTGACAAATGAAACAGATATTTTAGATTTTGATGGATTATGTTGATGAGGCTGTATTAACATGATTGCATCAAAATAGAAATGTCAAAATCTCTGCATCAGGAGGTTGCTGTGGGAACATAGCAGCCTGGCCTATCTGGGATGTGGTCCAATGTTCAACTGTGATCTCCTTTAACAAGTAGATACCAGATGAATAAATAAACCTTTTAAACAGATTACATGTCTTTGACAATATGCAGTCCTGCTTTTGTGCATCAAAATGCATGACACTATATATCAACACATTTTCAAAAAAGTTTTTGAGCAATGTCAATACAATCTATCAAATTAACATTTTCATCTATCAACTGTTTTGGGAGCACATGGTTACCATGTCAGTGGAAAAAGAGGAAAGGATAGAAGGAAGCATTTGCAGTTTATAAACAGTTGTATTTAAAAAGTTCTGCATCTTGGCCATTTGGGGCCACCTTATGACACTTAACATCTAATCCTACCTTGAAAAATTACCCCAACTTTTCATTAACCAATCGGCAAAACAGACTCCCATTCTAAGTGGCTTAACTTTCCTTATTCGAAACATTCTGAATCACGGTTGGCAAACTGCAAAACAATTCTCAGCATAAAACAAACCTGTGTTAGTAGGAAATGCAAGAGGACCAAATAGGTAGGCCTCCTCTCCGGATCCAGCTCTTGGGATCCCCAAAGCTGTTGTGTTATAAAATTAAATTAGTACTTTCGGGTAGGAAAAAGGTTGGGTTAGAGTTTTTCTTTATGATAAATTACTTTGGGGAATTTGCTCTGTGAGAAAACTTAATTATTTTTTCTATAAAAAATTCTCTCTAGCACTCTAGCTCCAGGGAGAGAACTTTAAAAAGGAGGGAGACTTTGTGGGAGATCATATAGAAGTTCTTCCAAAGATAAGTAATGAATATGAAATAGCTGAACAAAGAATACCCCATTCCTTCCCAGTCACAGTAGATTTTTCACTTGCATGAGACATCTAATGATAGGTCACACGGTACCTTTTATTGTGTTAACTTATGTCTATACCCTCTCTTTCACAGTTTATCAGTGCTTGTATTTTTCCTCATTTCTTAAAGGACCTCAGGTGACAATAGTGAGGCAACATGGTGTTCTGGAAAAGGCCTGTATGCAGGTATAGATTTTCACATTTATTGAGTGGCAAATTGAAGCAAGTGGGTATGTCCCCTGAGTCTCAGTTTCTACATGCCTAAAAATGGAGGTAATGTTTACTTTAAAGGTCTCTTTTGTGAGAAAAAAATGAGGTAATGCTATGTAGCAGAGGTTGACAGACGACAAATGCCATTTAATTATTGAAGGGAAGGAATCAAAACATGATGTGGACTTAGAGATCTTTCAGGTGGGCAGAATGAGAAAGAGTTTGTAAAGTAAATCATTGAATGGAATCGATTCCAGGGATTTTTGTTTTTTTAAATATTTAATTCTACCCAATCACAATTTAAAATATTGTAAAATATCTTATAACTATCCATTCTGCTATTAGGATAAAATTAAAAACATTTTACATGAAAACTAAAGTCATCAAGGAGACTGTCTCAAGATTTCAGATTCAATTCTCTTAATTCTCTAAAAAGTATGTTTATTCCTATTATTCTTCCTCTCCATGCATCCATTCCCTCATTCATCATATATTGTCATCAGAGCCTGTGCCAGATGCTATGTTTAGAAAAGAGAATAGGAGGAAGTACTTTGGATTGGCACCAAAACTACTTCAGCTGGAGTATCCTTTGTAGTCTCTGTACCTTCATTTCCCAGCCTACCCTTTCCACTCATCTTTTCTCTTTATTGAATCAATTCTTCTTAGCCTTCAGGGATTACCTCAACTGTTTTCTCCAGTGGAGTACTCATTGGTGACTTTAGTCCTTAGCAGTCTCTTTTAATTCTAAAACTTGTAATATTGCTGTTAACATGTGCTCCCCTGGGTGAGAACCAACATCCTACTATGTTCTTCAGTTTGATTCATCCCTTCATCCATGCATTCCACAAACTCATATCAAGCATGGTTATGTGCTAGATATCAATCTACATAGTAGGTGAACAATGTAATCATGGCATGTCCCCTCGTGAATCTTTTTTTTTTTTTGGTACCAGGGATTGAATCCAGGGGCATTAACCACTGAGCAACATCCCTTGCTCTTTTATTTATTTCTTTTTATTTTGAGACAGAGGCTCAGTAAGTTACTTAGGGTCTTGCTAAATTGCTGAGTCTGGCTTTGAACTTGTGATCCTCCTGCCTCAGCCTCTGGGATTAAGACATGTGCCACCATGCCCCACTCCCCTTGTGTATCTTACATTTGAATTTATGGTTTTCTAAATTAGTAGAATTAGTAGAATTTATGGTTTTCTAAATAAGTAGGGACTGTATTTCATTACCAATCATAGCATTTATAATTAAGGTAAGTAATAAATGAGTTTTTCTTCATTTCTACTTATCCAATTTTTGTTTCAAGCTTTATTCTGTCAGAATGGCAGAAACCAAATGTCAGTGAATCCAGAGATTCTCTTGTCTCTTCCCTGTATTACAGGAGAGTTAATGTCAGAGTTCTAGTGAGGTTTTAACTGGAGCAAGTCTTGGGGTAGGGTGGGGAGGGCTGAATGGGATGCAGATCCCTGCTGTCACCTCGGGACACAGAAATCTGCTGAAACTGCCGTTGCCTGGTTGGTTGCTTTGTCGGTGGTCCATATGCTGGCCTGAAAATGTATTTTGCTCTTGCCATGACTCTAGAGAATCAGGCAACTCTCTTGGCTTCTTCTGCATCACTTCTGGATACAGAGGACTCATTCAGTTTCTCCTCAATCATCAAGAGGGACTGAACTCACAGGCTGCTGAAGACCCTGTCTGCCCCCACACACTAGGCCTTTGTTGGTCCTACACCATCTCTGGGCATCCCCTTAGAACTTGGTGCATAGCACTTCTTTCTTGGTCTCTCTCTCTCTCTCTCTCTCTCTCTGTCTCCTCTCTCTATCTCTTTCTAATCCATGTTATTGGATTTTTATTAGCAAGGAATAAACTATATATGTTTAAAGATGAATTTTATACTTTCTGTTATGTATATACCTATGAAACCATCATCACCATTAAGACAATGAACATATCCACCATCCCCAGATTTTCATCATTTCTCTTTGTACTTTTGTTTTTTATTGACTCTTTTTTAGATACATATGACATTAGAATATACTATGACATAATTATAAAATAATGGAGTGTAGCTTTTTCAGATTCAGTCCTCACTGTCTTCACAGGGGTAGGAAAACTTTTCTGCAGCTGAAGGGGGCATAAAATGAGGAAGTCTTTATTGTGTTTTATGTCAAATATCTGAAACATGCTGTGGTGGCTTAGGTTTTAGAAATGTAGAAGGCTGGAAAAAACCATTTGTTTTTTCCTTTCTGCTCCTAGGGCATTTCTCTGAGGCACTGATACACTATGTTCTGGCTACTTGCTTTGCTAATTGAAGGGTTGGTGAATCAGGAAGGGAGGAGAGAGAAGTAAAATACTGAGGTAGAGAGCACCAGCCAATGCATCAAAAATATCCTTCTGACATATAGCCACAAAATATATTTTATTTTATTTCTCTTAGGAAACTGTACTCAGTAGGTAAGCAATTAATGCCTGTTCAGGATTAATATCAATGGCCTGAACAGGAGCTGTGTAGGTGGCGTTGTGACTAATAACCAGTGCCACTCATGGGGTAAAAAGAATAAGCCTGAGGAAAGAGGTCAATGGCTTTTTAAAATGTAGGCTTTATTGTTCCTGAATTTAAGAAACTCATCTGCTTCATCTTTGTTTAAGGAAGTTGATCAAATACAGCAAAATGATGGGATAGGATGAGCTGTTAGATATTCCTTTCTAAAAATCAAATGATCCTAAGCATCACTGGCGAGTAAAATTATATGATTCCTCAAATTGTTATTTTTGTTTTGTTATTACATACAGTAGATAAAGTATGTGTGCATCTCAATGTTGATTGTAAAGAAATATGCATACTCTTTCTAGAAAAGAATTTGTATTAACTATTTATTATAGTAGTGGATTACCTGCCATTTGAGAGGACTGGGCAAAATTTTCTTTCTAAAGACAGGAGCAGTAATACTTATTGTTTTCTGTCTGCCAGGTCATTTTGTTTTCTGTGTATTAACTCATGTTTGTTTTGAAATAACCCTGGAAAATGGGTATTAATATTGCTTTCCATTCTACATATGAGAAAACTAAAACATGAATCAAGCACACACAACTCATCATTGGTTGAACCAGAATTCAAAACAGGTAAATTCAAGCTGTTGACCACTATGCCCTATGCCTAAATGATATCATTTTGTCTCCAAGGAGCACATCTTTTAAAATATTAACCTTACTTTACAGATGGAAAAAGAGTCTTAGATAGGTTAAGTATTGTACCCAAGAATATAAATCTCATATTTTTGGTGGACTCCATGATTCCACCCAAGGTGTGTCTGACTTAGCAAATCCATGTTCTCTGTGCCACATTTGGATATAGTCCTTGCTGTGTTCACTCCACATTTGCTCCAGGAGCTCTTTGGCCACTGGTGAAATCTGTAGAAAGCTTAGAGGGCGCGGTTTAGTTTGCCACCCCAAGTGGCTTTTTTTCCATATATAACCAAAAAGAATTTCAGATATAGTGTTGGTGGGTCCTGTTTGAACTTTGTCAATTTTGAGCTATCTTTACCCCATGATTTACTTTTAGTGAGGGCAATTATGGTGAAAATATTTGCATACAGCTGTTAGAGTGCACTATATGGTCTCCAAGTAACCTTATATTTTTCTTTATGTATTTTACAAATGTAACCCCTATTGTTGAAGCCAAGATGGAAGAGCCAGAGTTGGTGGGGTTCAAAAAATGTTCTGAGGTGATGGCAAACATTTAATTTTAATGAATGACATTTTAGAGTTTATACAAAATGACTTTAGCTTGCTACCAAAAATGTTGTGAATGTTTCCTGAAAACTCTAAGATCTTCTCATGTCTCTGAACAATCTGCTGAATTAACTTTATGGAACTCTACAGACAAGAAGACTGGAAAATCCGATTGGAGTTTTTGTCTTTCACATTCCTTTTGCAGACTCTGCTCAAATACAAATCATAGAATTCAAATACTGTTCTCAATCAAGTCTGCAGAGAAGACGCCACATGTGGAGCCACTAAGATAGGACCACACATCTTAAATCACTGTTTACAGTTTTATGACATGATAGTGTAATAGCATTTTTTTAAAGAGAGAAGGACAGAGAGAGGGAGAGAGAAAGAAACAATTTTTATTTATTTTTTCATGTGACCTTCATTGCTCTGAGACTTCATTGTGTATGTGGTACTGGGGTTTGAACTCCTGTCCTCATGCATGCCAGGTAAGCACCTTAACCGCAGAGCTACCACTCCAGCCCCTGTAATAGCATTTTTCCCTCTTAATTTTTAAACCAGGACCTAGACTCTAGGAGGGTGGAGACGGGTGATGGTCAAAGGTCTTCATGCTGTCTGGGGGGATAATATGGGGTCTTTGTATGTTTAATGTATCACAGATAACAAACTTGAGCACTTTAGATGTGTCACATCCTTCAGCTACGTTTCTTGGAGCTCAGTCAAGTGGCCAGGAATTAACGTATCCTATGTAGAGGTGGTGGCTCATCCTCGACCACCCACATGCAGGATTGCTCCTGACGTGTCTAGTGATGCCTTTATACCTTTGAAATATTGTAAAATTTTCAAATTGCTTTGATGGAGATTTGAGGTTTCTAAACTTACCAGTGTTTTTAGAATCTGCCTGCAGTTTTATACAGACACTAATAAATAACATGATGTATGTGCACACTGAGATGCCCTATAAAATGAGCAATTTTTTGTCATGGAAAGAAAAAACCCCATATGACTTGATGCAAATAATGAGGAAAGATATTAAAATTACAAAAACATGCCTTGAAAAAAATCCATACTCTTAACTATGATGCTTTAATATTCAAGAATGAAAAATTGTTAAAGTATTTTGACCAAGTAATTTGATATTTCTAACTCTACATTAGGGAATAATAAGAAATTTTGATAACTTTGAGGACACAAATTATTTGTACATAAAACAATCTGACATTGTCCTAACTGAGCATAGTTAAATTATGTACATATTTGCAATATTACAGAATTATTGCAGTTATGCGTACAGAAAGCTTTTAATGATATGAAGAGTATTCAGGTTATAATGATACATTGGAAGAAAACAGGATATAATATCAAGCAGTTATGTTAGTGCTAATATTTTCAAAAGTAGAAGAAAATGAAAAAATATATCAAAATGTTGATGTTAGAATATGGAAATTTAAAATTTTCTTCTTAATTTAGAATGTTACTGGAAAATTTGGCATGTTAGGGTCAGTGTTCAGCCTGACTTTTTAGTATTTGCTTCAATATATATTTCTCACAAAAATGCAGTTAGTTCCATAGAACAAGTTTTAAAAATATTTACCACCAATACACTCCTACTGAGTGTACTGAAACAAAGCAAGCTGATTAAATTTGCTCATTACAGTATTTTTGGTAGTTAAGCAGAATTCTTCCTATGTGGATCTGCTTGTGGAAGCAAATTAAATTTGGTATGTGACCCCAGCACTTTAATAACATTTGATTTACAGCTGACCAAATAGAAAATGTAATCTCTTTTGTTTAGAGACAAAATAAGTTGAATTCTATTCTGTATCAATTGTACATATACTTTTGCTTCACTAAGTACTGAAGATGATAGGTCTTGCTTCAAACCTTCATGCTGATAAGAGCAGACAAGCCACTTTCAGATTTCCTGTGAGATTTAAAAGCATTGCCTGCCCCTTGTCCTGGAACCCCAGCTTGAGTCACAAAACCAAATTATAGGGAAACATCCTAATTTCAAAACAGATTGAACTGACATTTTCTGGTTGCATGTTTATTTTCATTTTGTGATTTGGGCAGGTCACTTGCTTTTGAGATTTTAGCACAAACAAGGTTTGTTTGAAGAATAATAATATAGCAAACAATTTCTTAGAAGCATTGAGCACTTCGAGTTTGAAGTTGAGAAGAAAGTTATTTAATACAAAGGCAAAGATGAAGAAGACATAAATTCTGTCCTGAATTAACCCAGGGAAGAATGTGGCTAGAGGTGTCCTCCGATCTCAAATAAAATGACAGAGAAGCCAGGATGGGGAGGCACGGCAGGGCCCAGTACTACCTCTGGTACCGTGTAGTTATGACAGTAGATTTCAGAGAATCCACATTACCTAAAATTTAAAAAAATTTTTTTGATTAGCTGTAGATTGCTTCCAGAAATGAATCATATAGCATCTGGGGAAGTGCCTCTAGGGCTTTTAAACAAATTCTCTATTAGTCATGAGCAATAGGCTGAGTTATAAAACCACATCTGGAGAATTACATTTCAAAAGACTCATCCTTTTCCCTTTTATATCACCAGGTGCTGAGCCAGGTGTTTTACATAAATTATCTCATTTGTTTTCTCTGACAACATAATAAGGTAAGTATTATGAATCCCATTTTATAGATGGGGGAATGGAGACTTAAACAGTTAAATGAGTTGCATAGTGTCACTTGGATTTGACGCTGGCTCTGCTCAGATCCCATACTCTTGCCCTCCACCATAGCACAGGAAGCCGGGATGTGCTATCTAAGGGTGCACAGAATGTGAAAGGCATGCGTCAATGAACTCACAGAGAGTAGTTACTGGGTGGCCAGAAAATACAGAACGTGAAGCTGACTTATGTTGTGGGATCTATTTACACTGGCGTTATGCAGCAAGGAGGCAAAAGCACATGGCAGGTGTATACAGAGATGAAGCTGCCTAGAAGGAATAATACAGAAAAACTGATGGGTTGGCAGGAAGTCCAGATGCTACTGGGTGACTAGGCAGATCTGGGAAAATTATGGATGTGGCTTAAGGACCTTACTGCTGGTCTAATACCTTCTGATGGATATAGTTTCAAATGCATGCAGGTATAAAATAGTTTAGCCTTGATTGCCTTTGGATGGAAATTGAGTTTTTGGGAAACAAAAATGCATTTTCTTTCCTCTTGGGATCCTTCTACATTGCATCGAATAGCCTAATTAAAAAATTGTATTGGCTTGTGTGTATTGATAAAGTTTGGAAGAGGAGGGCATTAGAAACAGAAAATCAGCAAGTGTGACACCTGCAGAGTTCTTTTTGTAATTTAGAAAGGGAATAAGCTATGTAAAATTTGTTTTGTGTTTTTTTTCCTTGATAGATGTCAGATGTTATACTGTAGTCTAATGGAAATAGGAATGTGATGAGTTCACTAAATAATATGGTGATTTCCATACAGTTCAGTTTCTAGGAAGGGAAGATATATTCAACTGTGATTCTACAGTGAGGTGACTCAGACAAATGGAGATAGAAATGGAAGGCGATGCAGACCAAAGATGATTCTTGTCAAAATTAGCTGGGCTGAAGCAGGAACATTAGCCGACTCTGTTAGCACCAGCTGTAAATGGGAAATTCATTTAGCCTGCTGCTCTTAAGAAGGGAATGCTGAGGCCCTTGGACTGTCAATGAGAAGTTGAGTGTATGGACTGCAGATGCAGCCTAATGTTAACCAACTCTATGGAGAATTCCTGTAGAATGGAATCTGGAAGTTAATTTCTGATTGTCAGCTTGTTCCAGGTGGGCCAGGACAACAGAGGTGATTTAGTCAGAAATAACTCCAACCAGTATAAGAGAAAGAATTAATTATACATATTAACTTGTTCATAGAATCAGTGGAAGAATAGAGGAAATAGAATTGAGCTTTCAGAGACTACTTGACCCAGAACTAAGTTATCAAAAGAGATCCAGTATTTCCTATGATTGATAAAATTACCATGATCAGGAAACAGCCATGCCTTTGAAGGTCAAGAAAGAGAAGCCATGGAGGAATAGACTTATTCTTAATTGCAGCTTATATTTATTACAGAAGTGTTGGTGGAAATTATTCATGTCTGCAGTCAGGAAATGGGCCCCGATTTCGGGAAAGTACACTGAAAGGAAGTTGGATGAGTCACGTGCTTGTGCTTGTTTACCATACCCAGCTCCAGAAGGATGATGTATTTGAATGAGCAACATCTGCTGCGTTCCCTAGCTACTGGAGAGCAAAGAGGATGCTCCTTGTCTTTGTTTTGTTTTGGTCTTTTTAAAATTATTGTTTGGTTGTTCTTTTTTTTCTTTTTTAAAGAGAAAGAGAGGAGAAAGAAAATGAGAGTAAATTCTTTGTTTTTTTTTTTTTAATCTGGTTTTGGTTTTTCCTCCACCGAGTTGCGTTCATGGTGCTGGGGATCGAACCTGGGTCCTCGTGCATGCCAGGCAAGTACTCTACTGCTGAACCACCGCTCCAGCTCTTGTTTTGTCCTTTTCTTGATGCAAACTTGCACACACATATGGTCAAACAATGAAAAGAGCTAAGTTTATGTTTCAAAATTTGCGTAGCCAAATGATCTATTACATTTTCCTCCTTTTCTGGAAGTGAAAGTTGTGATATTGGTTTTTTGCGAGGAAGGTTTTATTGAAAGAGGGAGGCAGAGTTTTTCTTGAGGAGGTTTAACCTTATTCTCCAAATGCTACACTCCTTTTGGTTATTACTCCAGGTCCTGAGAGAGTGTGGTTCTGACCTGGACCATAGAAGCAGGGTCACTTAGAAACTGTGAAGTATTTTTTTTTTTTTTAAGAGAGAAGTACAGTGAGAGAGAGAGACAGACAGAATCAATTTTTATTGAGTTTTTCACATGGCTTTCGTTGTTCCAACACTTGGTTGTGTACGTGGTGCTGGTGTATACCACGGGCAAGCGCCGTAACCCCCAAGCCACCGCTCCAGCCCGCAGCTGTGAAGTTTTAATAAAGGGAGGGATGCTTTTGATGTAAGCTGTCTGTTTCTCATTTTATGTAATTTCCATATTTTCCCTCTGGAATATTTGGTACTAGGACTGCACATTTTACAAGTTGTGTATAACAGGTTAGTCTGGTTTCATGGATGCTGGTAGATTTTCTATCTCTAAGTAAGCAAAAAGGATTTTTTTATTTATGGTGCTGTAGGCAGTATGGGTAGGGTATGTGTGTAAGAGAGGGAGGATCCATTCAACTTCCTGGCAGAGAGGAGCAGTCATTTCCCCTAAGACCAGTTGGTGTTAGACTGGGAAAGATAGCCCCACCCACCGCAGAAGTCTCTCCCACCCTCCTCAGAGCAGAACCCACAAGGCTGGAGACAGGGAATAAGGACATGGCTGCCTGTCATATATTCTGCATCTTTGCACATTCGAAAGAGAGAGGTTTTTTTCTCCTCCTGTCATACCTTCTACCAGAGAGCTATGTTTCTTAACTTGGCTGTCATAATCTTCTCCTTTCTGTAGCCAAGATCTTTTCTTTGAGTAACCTCAAAATGATTTCAAAATCTATAAACCCTATCATTTATTTTCAAACTATTGTCTGAAATTATCATCCTAACTTTAATAGTTGCAAAGAATATAATTTCTGGCATATGATGAATATTGATATATTTAAAGAAACCATTGAAAACCATTTAGAATCTGAATACGATTATGATTTTTTATGATTTGACCTTGCAAACATCCTGTTAAAATCTACAAACAAGTTCTTCTTCAACAGTAATTTACAGTTTCTTTTTCTTCTATGTTTTCCTTCAATTTTAATTATTAGATTTTTGCCCTGCTTTGTAGATTAAAATGTCTATCCCTTATGGTAAAAATCCCCTATTATTATTTTATAGTATTGATATATATGATTATAAGAAAATAGTTTTATTCATAAAATCTTTCATTTCTAATCAAATAAAACATTGAAGTTTATTTTATATTCTATGATATTTATGTCTCACGTTGATGTCCTGTCTGGTTTCAGGATCAGTGCCTTGTTGAGTGAACTGAGAAGTGTTTCTTCTTCTTCTGTGCTTTGGAGGTATCCCATTCAATTTTAATACAATTTGTTGAAGTGGTTGGGTTTAAGTCTATCTTTTATTATTTGTTCTCTGTCCTCTGCTTTTGTTCTTCAATTATCTGCCCCCTACCTTTTCTGTCTTCTTTTGGGTTAATTTTGAGCATTGTATATTTGACTGTATATTTTTTATTGTTATTTCAGTGGTTGTTTTAGGATTATAATATACATTCCCAATGTTTTGTAGTCTACTATATGTAATATTATTCCACTTCATGTCCAATGTAGAAAACTTATCATCACAAACCTCTTTTTAGCCCTCTTGTTCTTTGTATTATATAGATATCATATATATAACATCTACATGTATTTAAAAAATCCCATCACAGAGTATTATAATTTTTGCTTTCAGAAGATCTTAAGAACAAAATATAATATTTTTATTTATTCATATATTTATCATTTCTGCTGTTGTTCCCTTATTTATAGAGTCATTTTTTTCTATGTTATTATTTCCCCTCTCAACTTGAAATCTCTATCATTTCTTCTAGCTCATGTCTGTCGTTGATGAATTTTATTAGTTTTTCTTCATTTGAAATGTAATTATTTCCACTTTGTTTGTGAAGGTCATTTTTGTTGTATGTAGAATTCTAGACTGACAGCCCTAGTATTTTAACAGTTTAAAAATATTGTTCTAGTGGTCTTTGAACCTCTATTGCTTTTGATGAGAAATTCATGGTAATTCAAATCATTGATATATTGTATATCATAGTTTTTACTCAAACTACATTCACAATTTTTACTTTAAATTTGGTGTTCAGAATTTAGATTATAATGAGTCTGGTGATAATAACAATAATATTAATGATAACAGTTATTATTATTATTATTAAGGTTAAGTTGTTTGGGGGCAAGAATTGTGAAAGGTCTGAGATTTTACCCTACTTATAAGCTAACAAGTTAGCCTGCCATATACCATTTCATGGATGCTGGTTAAAGTTATGATAATCCTGGGTGAGAGACAAAGAACTTTATCATTTATGGCCCTGCCATCATCATGAACTCCATATTCACATTGGCTCACCTGCCTCCCAAGTCCCATGGTGTAATCCTGAGCAGCCAGAGGAATGCTGAACTTAGTGTGTTTGAAACAAAGCTGAAGAAAGTTCAGTATTTCAAAGGGGACTGATAACAAACCTTCCCAACTTTTCTTCAAAAGGAGACATTCTCGGGGCTGGAATGGTGGCTCAGTGGTTTCGGCGCTTGCCTGGCAGGCACGAGGACCCAGGTTCAAACTCCAGCACCACATACACAACTAAGTGTTGGAGCAACTAAAGCCATGTGAGAAACTAAATAAAGTTGTTTCTCTCTTTCTCTCTCTCACTGTCCCTCTCTCTTAAAAAAAAAAAAAAAAAGGAGACATTCTCTTTTTTAATTTTTTTCTAATAATGGCCGTGGAACAAATTTGTGCTCTACCTTAGAGGGAGATACTATCTTTATCATCTAAGATTATTTGTTATACAGACATTCTTGAAAAGATAATGTGAAATAAAAGTTGAGATAAAATGTGGGAACGTGCTCCAAAGAATTGTCTCCAACCTGCATTTCCTAAGTCTGTCAACACATGGCCTTTATGAAAATCACAAATTTTTCACCATTATTTTTTCAAATATTCTACCCAAATATTTTTCTCTTCTCCTTTTGGATTTCAATATCATCTTTGGAGATTTTTTTGACAATGTCCCACAGGCCTTTGAGGTTCTTCGAATTTTTCAAAGTATTTCTCTCTCTTTTCTGCAGATTGAAACATTTCTATTGATTCATCTTCAAATTCAATAATTTTTCCCTCTGTCATCTCCAATCTCCTATTGAGTCCATCCAGTGATTTTTAAATTTCAAATATTGTGTTTTTGCCAGTTCAAAATTTCCCTTTGGCTATTTTTTACAGTGTTTATTTTGCTAAGAACTCATCCTTTCTTTCATTTCAAAGGCATTCTTCTTTCATCCTCAGGGCACAGCTATCACAGCTGCTTTAAAGTCTTTGCCTGAATCCAACACTTGCATCATCTTGGAAATACCATCTATTTATTTATCTGACCTCAAGAATTGGCTAAATTTTCCTAGTTTTTGGTATGTTGAGTAATTTTGAATTTTATTCCTATCGATGTAAATGTGTTGTGTGGGCTCTGGGCCTGGTTATCATCAACCTTCTGGAGAGGGTTTGCGTTTACAAGGTAACCAACTTGACAGGGTAACACCGTGTTCTATCTTCTTTGGCTGTGGCTTATATCTCAGCTCGGTTCTCAAAACATTTTCAATGCTAGTTTTGAGTTTTTCCACATGAGTAACTTGGGTGTTAGTCTGAGACATGGGCAGTGGTTCAAGTCTCAGTTTTCCTCTTAAAACCTTTCCTACACTGATTTGGGTCTGTTCTACTCATGCTTGCATGAGAGGCAAGTCTGAGGCTTGTGCAAATTTAGCAGGTCCCTTTTTCTAGCTATTGATGCTTTGGGATTCCCTTACACTCTCCAGCATTGTGCAGGATCTATTTTTCCTTATTTCTTTGGTGAGAAATATGGAATTCTTTGAAGTTTTGTATCTGCTGCACTGTCATGCCACTCTATGACTGGGATCTACCTTCAGAGCAAAGTATGAAAAGGAAAAAACAATAAGGGACTTGTACCCTAGTTTCTTTCCCTAGTTTTAGCTCTGCTCTGCAATCTGCCTGCTTCTGTTAACCATCCAGAAACCTCAGTAGTTCTTATTTAGAGCCCACTCTCAGTTGACAACAATGTTTTTTACTGTAATTAACTAGAGGAATGAGCTGCATGTTATTTATATCCAGTGCTGGTACCAGAATAGCTCCATCTCCTTATTGTTTTAATAAAGATAATAATTTTCTCTTTAAGGAATGTCCTGGAAGGAAAGTTTGGGATTAAACCCAGGAAAGATTGTGATTATATCTTTGCTTTTCCTTGTTAACTTACACGGGTCCCTATTTCCATATATTTACCCTAGACTTTCCAGTGTCTGCCAATACAAATCTTACTTCAGCCAATTCTCATCTCTTTCTTACTATTTCCTCAACTCTGTTAAGAATCCCATTTTCTTAGTAGCCTACTTGAACTTATCAGGTGAAACACACTTGATAAACTAATTCCCTTTAAGGTGCTATTGTCTGATAATGGTTATCTCTTTTCAAAACCTGCTTTAAAGTATTTTTTCCTTTGGAAGGAGACTTTGTATAAAATCTAAAGCCTCATCTTTAAGAGTAGAAGTCTGGTTTCATTATCAGGTAATTATAGAGATATTTTCATAAGTAGGAAAACCAGGAAACTTTTACCCAAATTATGGCAATAATGGTTGGCTATTTACAGGTAATTCTCATATTCGTAATTTTATAATAAGGACCTATATGATAATTCTAAAAAAAATCACATTAGTAATGAAAATAAATACATACTTTAGTAATTGTTTAGCCTTTTTACTTTAATTTTTAAATTCAGCAATGGAAAGGAAAAAATCTCTCTAAGGCAGCAAGAATTATTTTTTGCTATTACTTTCGTGATGACCTTTCGCATGTCATTACTTTTGCTCAAAGAAAAGAAAATGGTAAATATAATGAACTTTGAAAAATAGCTGAAAGCTTAAATGTAAGTTTAAAATTCTAAAAACTACACAGATATATTTTCCTACCTCTCCCCCCAAGTCACCCACAACTGCCTAAGTGAAATTTCAGAATGCTATCTAGTCTTAGAAGTTCTCTTCTTCAAATTGCCCAGATGTAATGTATGAAAACATTGGCCAATAGCACGGTAGTTTGGCAAAATAATTAATCATCTTTAGAATTAAGCTCAGGTATCATCATCTTCCCTATAATTTTCCCTTAATCCTCTGTTAGGAGCATAATATAAGAATTAAAAAAGACTTTAAGTTTGGGACAAACCCTTTGTAATGCTAACTCTTTGTGATGCGGACTGTCCTGCAAGATAGCAGGAAAAAAAAAAAAAAAAACCCTGTGTTGGGCAAGGAAATATATCCTAGCCCTAAGCTGGGAGAGTAAATGTCCAGTGAGACAGTACAGCACAAAGATAAGAAGTGGACATAGTATCAAATGGACAGGCTCAAGAAAAAATGAAAGACAGTGTCTTGAGAGGAGGAGGCCAGACTCTTTTCCAGCCAGCAACAGAGGGAGACAAGGACCCAGCTGGAGACAAGCCCCAGAGAATCAGAGCCTCACACCCATAGAAAGAAGACTGTCCCCTGTGAGCAGTGTTAGGATATAGTGTTAGGATAGAGATGTGTGTTGTATGGAGCGAATAAATAAGCATTTAAAAGACAATAATTGTTTGTAGTTATTGCAACGGGGCGGGTATCTGTGACACCACCTCCCATATGAATCAAACACTTCACTATGTGTATATCTAGAAAAGATTTAGCTAGTTTAATTGACAGTCTCCTTCATTGGATTTTGAGTTCTTTCAAGTCACCTACTCTTTCTCAATCTCTGCTTCTTCAGAGTCAAAACAAATCTTAATTTAATGCTTTAAGGGAACGTAGAAAGTGAAGAAGTAGAGAAAAAAAAGAAAGAGAAAAAGAGGATGGTTCTTTGGTCTACAGAGCCCAGGCATGGGACAGCTGAGTGTCAGACATTCAGGGAAATCGTACACAGTAAAGGCTGGAATTCGAGCCCTAGGATCCAGTCAAGTAGGTAAAAGCCAGTGTTTGCGTTCACTGTTGTTATAAAGGAGATAAAGGATCGTCCATTCATCAAGAGAGACAAAGTAGGCAAGGAGAGAATCTACCAATGCACTGCGTATCCCACTGGGTTGAGGTCCAGGTGCTGAAGGTTCAGAGGTGAGCCAGGTCCTCTCCACAGGAAACCGCCAACATGAGGAAACTGAATTCAAGGGCATATTCTGACATAGTGATAGAGAAGGAGTGATGGCCATTGGCATCCCTTTTGTGCTACTTTCTTTAAAAACAGTCTTTGAGATTCCATTTCACTCATACTTAGTCTTGGGCTATTTGAAAGATTTTTTTAGGACAATAAACTATTTAAAACAGTAAGCACTAATTAAGTGACCAGTTGTGCAGACATCTATGCAAAGTGCTCTGTCCTGTGTTAAGGGAAAGCTCAACAAACAAAGACATTGCATGAGGCAAAAGTAATATGGCCTTTGTGTGCATGTGTGTGAGACTGCAAGTGGGCTGAAATAACACAGTTTAAGCTTGGCCGGGCAGAAATCCACCTTGTGAAAAACTCTTAAATAATATTGGGGGAAAATTCAACAAAGACTAAAAAATCAATTAACGTTTAGAGGTTAGAGGAGGTAAAGTGTTTTTCCCTTGTGCTTTACACATTTTTCTTCGATCCATCAAGATACAGGACTAGATTCTATAGTATGATAAATAGAATTTATCAACCCCATTTGGGGAACCAGTCTTTCAATCAATTCAGCTAAATAAGTACATTCAAATGCCTTCCATGTGTACAGTGTTGCACCAAGGACTGTGGAATAAAAGATAATTCTTGGCATTATGCTGCCTTTGAAAGTTTATTGGGGGAGAACAAATGACGCAGTATGCAAAAGTAATAAGAAGGCTTACAGCAAAGATCTTGAATACATTCAGCACAAAGCCATCCAGAGCCCTGACATGTATAACTACCTCTTGCTTTCTCAGATTATACCAGTCATGGGAATAAGTCAAGGACTTGGATGACCATTCCATTGGCTTTTGAATCTAGGCCTCTCATTGTTTTGTTCGTGTTCTTTAATTTCTCTTGGGTTCCAGGAAACTCCTGGATAATTTGGTATCATTGTCGTGGCTTTTATTCTGGTGCTCTGGCTGAGATAGAGTTGGGACTCTGGGCAGTCCTAAACAGGGTTGGGCTTCCTGCTCTTTAATTAGCAGTAAGAGTGGAACAGAGCAGCCTGTAAACACTGAGTGGATGCATTTGAAACAGCTGGAATATGCACAGAAAAGAAAGAGTTTTCAGCACCTGTAGGACTGTTATGGGTGAGAGAGCACATTTTCCCCCCTATCTAATGATAGCTATTGTGGCCAATCCTTGGTGATCTGAATTGTTGATGTTCAATTTTACAGTGAAAGTTATCAAATAATTTAGAATATATTTTTCAGGGATGATGTACTAGACTTTGTTTTCAAGGAACAAAGTTACCTGAGTGAAAGGATAGTTTTTTAATATAATAAACATAGAGAAAAAGCTGAAATATGTGGGGATGGTGTGGGAACCTACAAAGCTGATAGAAATGGTGACTACTACTCTCTGTTTCCCTCTGGGTTCCTGATTTTTGCTTCTCTTGGCTTATCTGTGCTGTTCTCTTGTTTCTTGGCAATTTAGTTTTCTCTGACTTAAAAACTAGCGCATACAATGGTCAGAAATGGTTACCTCACCTCACCTTTACACAACCTTTCAATGGAAGTTTCTACTAACTGACTCTAACTTTATACGTTCTCAGTTCAAACTCTCAGGGCAGAAACTGCCCTAAGCATGATGCTCATGTGTTGTCCAATCACAGGGTCGTATGTGTCCATAAAGCTCACCACTACAGTAAGTGATGTGTTGTAATGGGCTGTGCAGGAATCCCCAAAGCTTCTTACACAAGTGTATGTGAGTGACATTCACCCACGGAGCAATCCTTCTTGCCAATCACTTCTCTCACTCTTTCTGAAACAGGATGACTCATAACTTTTCCAGAGTCCAGAGTTAGAAAGCTCTGTCTTTACTCAAGGACCTCAGGGATTTAACTCAAATTCCAAAGTTACTTTTTATTTTATTTTTTAAAGAGAGAGGGATAGGGATAGGGAGAGACAGAGCAAAACAATTTTTTATTTAGTTGCTTTCTTTGCTCCAAGACCTTGTTGTGTACATGGTGCTGGGGTTTGAACTCACATACTTGCACATGCCAGGCAAGTGCTGTAACCGCTGAGCCACCACTTCAGCCCTCCAAAGTTACCTTTTGAGTTTCCCTAGGGAAGTTTTATGTAAATGAGTCTTCATGTAAAAGGAATCCTGGTGGCCTGCCTGGGTATGCCAGGGTTCTGAATGTACTCGTGTGGATATGGACATCAGTGCAACCCCTGTCATATATATATGGATGAATACATTGCATGTTCTTCAAAAAGTTGAAGAAAATAATATGGCAACGTTCATATGAAAAAGGGTTAGAAGTGAGGAAGATTATCTTTTTGATATTTTCCCTCATAAACCTTAAGGCCAGCAAACTGGGCCGACTAAAACCTATCTTAGAAATTAGAGAGTAAATTTGATTTGATTCATTCAATGCATCTTTCCTTTTTGTATATTACACATCAGATACTTTGTAGAGTCCTGTAGCAGTGGAAATGATGTTCCTTGATCTGTAATTGGCTTCTCTGTATACAGGATTGGCTATACAATTTTCGAGACCCAGTATAAAATGAAAACTCAGGGTCCTTCTTCAAAAATTGAGAATTCTCCAGATGGTGGTCAAACATTAAACCACGTAGGGGACCCTTCTAAATTTGGGCCCTCTGTGATGGGCAGTCCACATTTAAGTACTTCTTCCGTTCTTCCATGAGGATGATTAGGAGAACTCCATTTTTTCCTATGAAGCTTATATATATATATACAATGATTCTGCTTTTTCTTCAGACTAATATTCTGTCATAAGCAAAAAACTTCATGGCTTGTAATTTTTTAAAGAATTAAAGTCTTGACTTTTAGTTATGATATGTCACAATTTAGTTATATTATTGGGTAATCTACAGTCATTAGTCATTTGTTAATAAATTAAGAGGTATTATCTAAAAGAGTTTCCATGTTAAATTTCACCCTTGTGCTTTCTTGTTATTATTTAAAACATTCAGGTGATAAGTTTATAAACTCCTTCATAATAAATTGTACATATAGTTAATTTTCGTTGAATTCATATCCTGGATTATAATAGTCTACAAAATAGCAATTCAACACCTTTTTGCTGAGGAAGACAACTGACTGGTAGTGTTTCCAAAGGATGCAGTGATTTGTAATGCCTGAATTTGCAAATTGCTAGTATTTATTATGCAAAACCAGAGGGAAGTGGTTTATCCTGAGGGGCAATGGCAGTTTTCTACAAATTGTATAATGTACCTCGAAATAATTTAAGTAATAAGTTTCATCCCAGGATTTTCATTAACTCAAGCAGCAAGTATTATAAAATACATCAGGCTGATGATTTATTATAAAAATTCCAGATTTTCTTTAAAGAAAGAAGGGCATACATAAAATATTTAGAGGAAAAGTTTCTAGAGAAAGAATAAATGTTTCTGAACATTATTCACCAAAATTATGATAAAATTATCCTTTGTAGCATCAATATCTGGCCAGAAATTTAATACATGATTATACTGTGAAGGTCATTCTCTCTTTCAAGACTGAGCTTCTGACCCAGTGTGTCTTGCCTTCTGCATTCTTTTTCCCCTCACATTCTCCCATTTGCATGTGCCTCTGTGTCAGGAACAAGGAGGCTCCCCTGTCAGGTGTCATAGGAGTTGCAGCCCTGGGTGCTCAGGCCTGCCGTTCAGAGGCGTCTTCAACCCTGATTAATTCCTGAACCAATGGCAATACACTGAGGGTCTCTTTCCCACCAGTGGACAACTTGTATATAGTCTGTTACTCTGCATTCATTGGCTGGTATACCACAGATATTCAGTCTGCATCTCTACCTCTTTTTTCCTTGTAATCTCACTGTAAGTGTGACTAGTCTGCTGTATAGATCTCCTTCCTGATGAACTTTTTGACTTTTGGTTATCATCCTAGTTTTCTCCTGGGACTGGACCCTAGGTCATAAAGTAAGCTGGAACTGAACCTTATTTCCAAGATCCTGCCAAGCTCCTTCTTCTGGTACTGTATCTTGCTTCAGGCATTATTTAGAGGGACTTAAACATCAAGTCCAATCTAACTTTACCTCCCACTTGATTGGACTACTCTTTTATTGACTGACATTCTTCTGTGCTCTTTGCCCTGCCTCTTGGGATTGAAGTTTGAAATGTTGCCCCATGCCCAGGTACACTTAAGAATTTTATGCTTCAAACGACTGCTGGTCTCCCCTGGTGGCTACCCCTTGTTGTTAGCACAGAATTCCTTCTGTGGTGGTCTTGAAAGCCACAGAATGTCATCAGGGTTTAGCCAATGATAACAGGAACCAGGAAATTGCTTGAGATCAATCATTAGTTACAGCATCTTATCAAAGTGCTTCAGATTTGATCTAAGTTGAATCTAAGTAAGTCGATCGTCACTATTGACAAAAAAAAAAATAAGAAATGTAGTTTCTCTATTGGCAGGAAAGTTCCTATAGGTTAACAAAGAACGGAAATTGCCATTATATGAGCACTTGTCAAGCTACCTCTCCCCCTCTGTGGCTTAAAAATGGTGGCTTTTCTGCTAATCACAGAGGCTGATCCATAATCTTTTGTAGTTCAGTGACTCCAGGCGACTAAGAAATCCTGGAGCTGGAGCTGATATAGGGCTTTTATTCTTTCTTTGTTGGCTCTCTGATTTGGAACTGGCTTTAGAGACTTCTCCAGAATAGTCAAGGGAAATTGAGTTTTCTGCTCCCAGTTGGCACACTCCTGACTACTATGAATCTACTCTCCTTTGTGTCTTTCTTCTCTCCACAAGCCTGGTCAGAACCAGCATGCTCCCCAAAGTTAACTTGTTATTAGTCTGCACAGAAAGGTGCTTTCAGCATCCCCTTGGTCCTTGTGGGTGCTGGCTTTTTGTTCTTTGTCCTCTAGGCCCCTTTTTCTATGAAGAAACTCGTTTTCATTTTCAGATTTCACTTATAGAAAGAGCAGAAATCTTTCATTATAAAGTATAATAAATAATAGCTATTATCTTTTATATTATATATATGTGCACATATATACAACATATAGAAATAGTTGTATCAGGTATCTCATTATACTATCTGTATATATCATACTTACAAGCAAAAAGAATAAGAATGTAAGTTTTTAAACATATTAGATACATAAGTAAAAATAATTTATATAAGTAAAAATAATACATAGGTATTTACATAAGTAAAAAGAATATATAAGTAAAACAGAATTATTAGAATTAGGTTAATAAATCATGACCTAAGTTATGAGATGAGAAAATTTGAAAATAGAGACAATTTGGTCAAAAACATAGGAACATTGGGCATAATTGAGAATTAATTTTCTCCCTAAGCTTTCTGGTATCCACAGTCAACTGATCAGGTAAATAGTTCATATTTTGTCTTTATCAAAGGAAATTGGTTTTCAACAAGAGTTAAAATTATAAAATATATACTATATACATTGAGAAAATTTTATCTCATAAGTCCTGTTTTATAAGGGTTAATGTATGTATGTGTGCTTTATACCTTTCTCTATGTGAAATATATTTAGAGAATATACATATGTGTGTGCGTATATATATGTACATGTATATATACATATACATATCACTAATTTTAGAGGGGAATAGTTATTTAGTTCAACAGGAGCGTCAAAGGGTATAGTTGGTGTGCGTTGCTCCCTGGTCTCCTCATGTGAGATCACTAACTCTGCCTTTTGCCATCATGCTTTCTGCAGTGGGTAGAATACCCTTCACCAAGTAGGAAGCATATTTCTGTGATGCCATTTTCCAGGCAAATTTCTAGGGGTTTCAGAACATGCCTAGTTCTGAAACTTTTATACTCAATCAATGATTCCTCAGGTCATGAGATTACCTACTGATAAAGTTACCCTGGATGTGAGGTTTGAATAGAAACAGGTTCTTATTAGTAGTTATTTATCATTGGCCTTAATGTTATGCTCTGAGCATGATATTATACTTCAGGCTGGCCCTGGCAGCAAAATTGACTGCTGTCATGAAGCTGTATGGACATATTTTTCTACTCTGGGTTGGTGACCTAACCAAACAGGTTTTCTGTGAGTTAAAGAGAAAACTTTAAATGACGAGTTAATCTCAGTAACTTTAGAATTATTTTCTGCTTGCTTTCTTAGAGGATGCAAATACCTCATTGGGGATTTCTTTGTTGATTCTTTCAATACTGAATAAGATGTCATTAGTAGAATTGATTTTCTGTTAGAACACATTTTAATCTCTGCACAAATGTATTGCTTCTGGGAAAAGAGAAAAATATCCATTCACTAGAGTCCAAGGTTACATGAAAATGAAGAAAATAGGGAAAGGCCTACTCACTTTCCTCTAAAAGGTAACAGAATATTAACATTGAAAAGACTATCAACTAAAATGTAGAGATAAATCAATAGTATCCTAGATCTAGTTCTTTCATTTTTTATTATATTTGTGAATAATTTGATCAGAGTAATCAGCTATGAAGTAAGTAGTCAAAGAACTTAAATATTTAGAGGTATTTAGCTGGGGGTGAAATTGATGTGTCAGTGGGTATTGGCCTTTCCTCCATCCTGGATCATTTATGTAGCTGCGTTCATTTAAACGGCTGCATGTAAAATTAATTACACCTGTAGCATTCATAGCTGCTCCTCTTAGAAATTCTTTCTAATATCTTCTGTACTTCTAGATCTACTTCCCTCTGGAGGCATGCTCCTGGTAGCCCCTGACATCTCCTGTCTGTCTGAGCCAGGTGCTGGCCTTACGTGCACCTGTTCTGTTGATCAATGTAGACACCAACCTTTATCCCTCCACCTCAGATGAAATTTTGTTGTTTACATCCTGCATTCTTCAGAGTGGCAGGCAAGCAGCTATGCCTTCCCCAGTAGACTATTTTTTAAACCTTTTTTCAGATGGCACTGTCCCACCTGCCTTCTTTCTTGGGCCAGGAGAGGACATTTCAGAAACTACCCTAGCATAAAGTATTTTCAGTCACTCTTCTCTGCATGTGTCATGTCTCACATGTATGTGGAATCTGTAGTTATCTAAACATACCAGTGTTTCTGCTGATTCTTGATATACCATTACAAGGAAAATTAGAGAACTGTAATATTCACCGCAAATTAAAGAAAAGGGCAAAGGTTTCAGGTAGATATAATGTATGGAGTTGAATTCATCCTAAGGTGTCAATGACTTACCTTTTCCCTGATGCTTTGGTTCATGATGAATGGAGACAAAAACAGAGAAGAAGGAAACTGAATGTCTTAGAGGAAATCTGGGGACAATGTAGAGAAGTAAATTTGGGCTAAGGCAGGGAGGAGGCAAGCTCAGACCTGAGAAAATTCATTAATTTTGTCTACTTTAAAATGGTGTCTGAAATTACCTCTGCATGAACGAGAGAGAGGTTTTGAATTGCTCTTATCGTGACTTGCCTCCCTTAGCCAAAAGGATTGGAAGTTGATTGTGAATGTAAATATGGGAAGAAAACTCTAAAGGGTATAAAAACCAATTGGATAATCACTCTTCAACGTGCTGCAGATACTTCTGATTCTTAACTCAGTTTCTTTTCTCAGTCCCAACTTAACTTTCCCCTGATTTTCCTCAGTCAGTAAATGGCATCTTTATTCTGACAATCAGGATGATGGCTTTGCTGTCATCTTCTTTATAATTAACGTATATTAATTGTACATATTAATGTGATTCAAAGTGATATTTCCACATGTGTATGCAGTGTGCATCGATCATATCCAACCACATTTCTTTCACCCGTGGAGTTTGCTGTTGTCTTTGATTCTTGTATTTTCTCAGACTCTAAGGCCAACATAAAATTCAGATTTGTTCTTGTGGCCTACAGGCACTTTGGGATCCAGCTCCTGGACAGTTTCTGACAATTCCTTTTACCCTCCCTTTGCTCACCACACTCCAATCCTGTCCACTCTCTGTTGATCTTGGGATACACAGTCTTGCTCCACCTCAGGGCATTTGCATGTGCAGGCCTTATTGCATATGATATTCTGTCCCTGCATGTACATTTAGTTTACTTCATTCTGGTGCCTGTCCATATATTTGTGTATTAGAAGGGCCTTTCTTCATCATCCTATCTAAAATAGCACATTCCATCAGTCTTTTTGTAAATTTTACTTTATTTTCCCATTGTAGCTCTTATGTGACATGATATAATATTACATACTATGGAATTTAATGTGCTTATCCCACTAAATATATTCTTTCACTATATCTACTGTCCATTTCTTTTTCTGATCTCTAGATTTATCAAATGAAAAAAGAAGTTGACAAACAAGAGGTTAACCTTCATGAAAAGTAGTCATAACCTGGAACCAAGTAATTAAGATGGCAGAATGGTTAAGGCAAGGGTAAACAATAAACAACTGTAGCATTTGAAAGATGCTTGTTTTGGAAATCACTTAGTGCCTAACCCTGTGCGCTAACTGCTTTTCTCAAGAAGAGATATCACCATCTAGAGGGCCAGAGGTCAGAAACTGTAGCTTCAAGCCTTCCTGGAAAAGCCAACTCCCTTGTACAAGGTGATTTATGATCCCTGATGGTAAATCCAGCAACTTCTTGAACCATAGAGTCTTATAAATTAGATTACCAGGCAGATGCTTTCCTGAGGACACCCAGATCACATACACTAAAATAGCAAAGGTAAACACAGAAGTGATGGTGGATAATGACAACCAACTTCATGGGCAGTGTAAGGAAGGAGACAAGTGTCAAGCTAGAGTTCCATGGTGATGGAGCAGCTTAAGGCTTGGTTTAATACCCTCATAAACTGTGGTGGTGGCCCCTGGGGATATGCTACACTGTGTGCTACTTGGAATAATGATAGAAAATATCCACAAATTATTTACTTGTATGAGGTAAAACCATATGAATCTGGCAGTCAGAGAAATTCCTCTATTTATTCAGGTACAGGATAGACTTGAAATGCATCAATAGTGTATAATGTGAAAAATGAGACAATAAGTATATGGTATGTAGAATTTGGGAGTCCATGATTGGTTAAACTCTTACAGAAGCATGAAAAGCATGAATTTCAAACTTGAGATGAATTTAGGAGATGCAGGAAGGCTCAACCTCAACTGAATTGAAAGAATCAGAAAATACAATCCTGGAAGAAGAAAACTGAAATTTGATTTAGTACTAGCTCATCTCATATTTATAAAGGGCTCTTTTGCAGAGAATACGGGACTGCTTTTTTCTTTTTAACCCTCCAGTCTTTGAAATGCTCATCGCATTCTGTTCCTGTGAAACTCGCACCCATCTCGTAGAGCAGTTCCTTGACTATGTGATACTCCAGCTCTGTTGCCTGGAATATCCATTTTCCTTTGTTACACTGTAAAACATTTCTATTTCCAGGCAGGTTACTACCCCAACATTGTAGGAGAACAAGTGCTCTGTGTTCTTTCTTTCCCTGGTACAGTAACTTGTTTATATCATCACTGTGTCACAATGACCTGCTATAGTATTTTAAAGACCCACTTTCCTGACAGCCTGGGAGTTTTCATAAAGGCAGGTATTGCTCTTATTAGTTCATGTCTTAGTTTCACAGAGTAGGTTCTTTAGCAAATTGCACCTTCTCTACAAAGTTTTTCTGCTGCTCCAGTTTTAAATGTCTTTATTAACATTTTGTTTGTACTGCTGCTCTGTTTATCCCAGTCTATGCTGCTGTAGAACCACTTGGATTTAAGTGGGAGCCCCCAAGGACTGGCACTACTTCTAATCTTGTATTCTCTAATGTGCCTACCGCTGTAGCTGGTCCCTGTTAGATACTCAAAAGCAATATTTTTTTTAAGTTGTGTTGAAGGAGATACTGACTTAGACTTCCAAATGAGAACTTCATAGGTGGGAAAATGTCTGTATATGGTGTTTTTAAAGCATTGGTTTAGATATCAGAAAATGATGTCTAGGGGCTGGAGCAGTGGCTCAGTAGTGATGGTGCTTGCTTGGCACACGTGATTATGCAGGTTGGAACCCCAGCACCACGTACACAACGAAGTGTTGGAGCAATGAAAGCCAGATGAAAAGCTACATAAAAATTGATTCTCTCTCACTTTCCCTCTCTTTCTTTTTTTAAAAAAAGAAATTGATGTCTAATTTATTTCCTGAAGTTTTGTAATTAAAAATGGAGTAAGTTCATGTTTTTGAAAGGTGAGTTATTATCTACCTTGTACATTATGACCTTATAAGTTGACTATTTATTTTCTGTTCAAAATTTAGTATTTCCTATACTTTCATATTTAATTTTTGAAATAGTATCTGTATTCTGCCTTAATCAATCATTTTAAGTATACTAATCCAAAACATGTATATGAAGTTTTATAAAGAGAAATTCAATCATCTCAAACGCTATTACAACCGATAGCAAGTTAAGCCACAAAATATTATGGTGCATTCAAAATAAAAATCTCATAAGATCTGAAGGGCTAAGTTGCTATAGTGGGATTTTAGGCACATATAAGAAAGGGAATAGATTTGGTGATGAAATTTGACCAGTGCTTCAAGTCAGTATGGAAACATAGTCTTGTGGTGCCACTGGGAAAAATGAAGGACCTTTTACACATAAAGCAGATACAGTAATGAAACCACAGATATGGGGAAGACCCTCAAAATACAGTGGGATAAAAGCAAATAATAGAAAACTGGAATTATATCAAAAGCTTTTATAAAGCAAAGGAAATAGTAAACAAAGTGAAGACATAACCTATAGCGTGGGAGACCACATTTCCAAACTAAACATTTGACAAGGGGCTGATAGCCAGAATATATAAGAAAATTCAAAACCTTAGTAAAAGAAAAATCTTCAATTAAAAAATGGGAAATAGACCTAAATAGAAATTCCTTAAGACATGTAAATGGCCAATGTATGAAAAACTGCTCAGCATCAGAGAAATGCAAATCAAAACCACAATGACATAATCCTCACCCCAGTAGGAATGATAGTTATCAAGAGACTAAAGATAACAAGTATTGGTAAGGATATGGAGAAAAAGAAACCCTTTAATATTGGTGGAAATGTAAGTTAGTGTAACCATTAAGGAAAACAGCAGGGAGTTTCCTCAAAAAATGAAATCTTGTCTTTTGTGACAGCATGGATGAATTGGAGATCATTATGTTAAGTGAAATAATCCAGTCTCCAAAAGACAAAGGCCACATGCTCTCGCTCACATATGGAAACTAAAAGCTAATCTCCTGAAAACTGAGAGTAAAATGGTGACTACCAGAGGCTGGGGAGAGTTAGGGAAGGGGGTGGAGAAAGTGTGATAACTGGGTACTAAGTAATAATTAGACAAACACGTTCTGCGGTGCTGTTGCATAGCAGGGTGACTATAGATTAAAAAATAACAGCATATCATTATTTCAAAATACTGGAAGAAAGGTTCTGAAAGTTTTCACCATGAAGAAATGACAAATGTTCGGGGTGACACATATGTTTAACCTGATTTATATATGACACAATATATATAGGCATCAAAACACTGGGTAGTATCCTATTAGTATGTATGATTTTAAGTATGTTAAAAACTAAATTTAAATTTAAGAATTATACTGTGAGGGCTGGAGCGGTGGCTCAGCGGTTTCGGCGCTTGCCTGGCAAGCATGAGGACCCGGATTCATACCCCAGCACCATGTACACAACTGAGTGTTGGAGCAAGTAAGGCCATGTGAAAAACTAAATAAAGTTGTTTCTCTCTTTCTCTGTCTCTTTCACTGTCCCTCTCTCTTTAAAAAAAAAAAGAATTATACTGTGAAGGATAGATGTCTGGACACACACTGGACTGGTAGGAAGAAAACAAATTATACTACATTTTCCTTTCAGGAAATGAATGTCTTTTCTTCAGAAGAGACTCATGATTAGACTATAAATTGTAGAGCAATCTTCCGAGTCTTTTCTGCATCCCTCTTGCTCTACTTTTTTTCCTCAGAGTAAGTCACTCAGTCATCTTTCCATGATGATTGTATGATGAACTGTGCTCCTCTATGTCAATAATTTTATTTTCTCTCTTTCCTTCATTCTCATTTTAGATATAATATTATAGCACGGCAGCTTTTTCTCCCTGGAAGAATATGAAGTACAGACTTTGTCTCTGAGGCTGTTTCCCTCCTATTCCTAATATGTGAATAGTTTACTTGAAGTAAAAGAGAAAGCAAAGAAAATATCCCATTGTTTATTATTTTGAAAATCATATAGAATCAGTATATTTAAAGACTTTTTAAATTTTTATTTTGTAGATCACATAAATTTTTCTCTCTTCTTTCTTCCAAGTCCACTTTGCACATTGCTCTTTTGACTCCCATGAGAAGCCTAACAATAAACAGGCAGGTAAAGAAACTCAGAAATGTCAAAAATTAATATACATGTATATGCTCATTTCCAATTATAGCATGGGGGTATTACAAAGGAGAATGGGGAATAGCTGAAGTTGGGAGAGATCCTGGAATAGGATCGGCTTTAACTTACTTTGTCAATATCCATGTATGAATGAATATGTAACAATTCCCTCTAATATGTAAGACTTCCTGGAACAAATAAAAAAATAGAAAAAGATATTATGTACATTGTAACTGACTGAAAGCAATATCCAAAACCTCTGCAGCAGAGCTACAACACTGACTTTTCTTTTTGTTAGTGCTTTCAAGTGGAAGCTTAAGACATTTTAGTATTCAGGAATTGCATCGACTATAAACCAGAGATTCCTTGAGCTTGGTTTTATTTTAAATATAGTTTTTCTTCTTGACAGTATATTCTAAATTAGCTGGCAGAGAAGTTATTACACAAAGGAATTTATTTTGACATTGTACTGAGAGCTCTTCATTCTATACAAGGCCCTGTTTATTAACCAATCCAAGGTCCATATTTTCACTAAAATATTGTTTCATCATAATTATGCTAAATTGGAACAAAGCTACTTTTCCATGATGCACCTCACACCAAATAAAGCTCCTCTAACAAGAGTATGATAATATTCCTTGTTTTTTCTCTGTCTTTCAGAAAATTTCAGAAAGCACATGCTTATATACATAGAGAAGTACATGCTTCTTTCTTTATCTCCTGGCCCTTTAAGGGTAGTTTGATTGCAAGTTCATGTCATTTAGAGTCAACTTTTTCATCAGTGTGAACAAAAGATCCATCAAGTACAACACAGAGCAGGAAACAATTATTTGCAGCTCACAGTTTCAGAGGTCTCAGTCCATAGATGGCTGATTCTACTGCCCTGGGCCCAACATGAAACAGAACATCATGGCCAAAGAATGAGGGGGAGGAAAGCAGCTCAGGATATGACTGCCAGGAAGTAGAGAGAGAGAGAGCTACTCTACTCAACAAGGACAAAATATAAACCCCAAAGGTATGCCTTCAGTGACCCGTCTCCTCTAGCCCACATCCTACCTGCCTGCGGTTCCCACTCGGTTAATTCACAGCAGCAGATTAATGCACTGTGTTAAGACTCATAATGCAAACGTGTCACCTCTAAACTTTCCTGCATTGTTTCTCACAAGAGCTTTTGGGGACACCTCATATGTAAACTATAACAATGTCCTTCTCTTCAACAGAAGTTGCACTTATTGGTTTTAGATTATCTGTCAAGACTGATGGGAAGGAAAATGAGACTAAGCTTTCTGGAGACACAGGCTGTACTGTTCATCATTATCTCCCAAGTATCTAGCATCGTTGAGGCATCACTAATAATGTCACAGCACACTCCATGAAGTTATGAAAATCAGGGGTTTTCTTTTATTTTCTCTTTCTGCTTTTCTTTAAAAAAAGAGAGAAGGACAGTGAAAGAGAGAGAGAGAGAGAAAGAGAGAGGAGAGAGAGAGACAGAAAGAGAGAGAGAGGAGAGAGAGAGAGAGACAGAAAGAGAGAGAGAGGAGAGAGAGGAGAGAGAGAAACCGAGAGAATAAATTTTTATTGAGTTTTTTCACATGGCTCTTTGTTCCTCTGACGCTCAGTTGTGTACATGGGTACTGGAGTTTGAACCCATGTACTCATGCATGCCAGGCAAGTTCCGTAACTACTGAGCCACAGCTCTAGCCCCCTCTCTTTGCTTTTTAACTGGGGCACAGAGAACATTATGTTTAATATTTAAGTTACAGAGCTAGTCCTAAGTCTAACATCTTTTTTTCATTTATTTGCTTCTTTTTTTAGGTGTACATGACATAAGATTATACAATGATTTAGTTATAAAAGAACGGAGTTTAACTTGTTCTAATTCAGTCTCCTGTTTTTCCCTTCCCACCCCCTGTCTAATATACATAAAAATAGAATATACATTGGTATGATTATAAAAGCTTGAAGTGTACCTTAATTTAACTCAGTTCCCTATATTTTCCTTCCCCTTCCTTCTTCCAAATCCCTATTCTTTTTAGATATAACTGACAATAAGATAACTAATGCCATTTTTTATAAAGGCATACGTTATAACTTGTTCTAATTCAGTCTCTAGTATTTCCCATTCCCCCCACCCCATTCCCTTCTCTCTACTCTACTGAACTTTCTGCTATTTACTAATAGATTTTTTTAATTTAGTGACTTATTAATATACATATTGATGAGATTCACTAGGATATGTTCATATATGAACATGACAAAGTTAAGTGTGATTCATTCCACTAACTTTGACTATCTCATTCCTCCTGCCTCCATTTCCTTCCCTTTTGTCTGTTCCTCTGTTCTTTTCCTTATTTTGGATTAGCTTCCACATATCAGTGAAAATACTTCATCTTTGGTTATTTGAGACTGGCTTATTTTACGTAACATGATATCCTCTAGTTCCATCCATTTGCTAGCAAATGACATAATGTTACTCTTCCTTATGGATGAGTAAATCTCCATTATGTGTATATGCCACAATTTCTTTATCCATTCATCTTTGAAGGGTACCTTGGTTGGCTCCATAGCTTTGCTAGTGTGAATTGTGCTGCTATGGACATTGATGTGGCTGCATCACTGTAGTATTCGGATGTTAGGTCCTTTGGATATATACCAAGAAGAGGGATAGCTGGTTCAAATGCTGAATCCATTCCTAGTTTTTTCTGGAATCTCTATACTGCTTTCCAGAGTGGTTGTACTAGCTTGTAGGCCTACCAAGAATTCATAAGTATACCTTTTTCCCCATATCCTTGCCAACATTTATTATTGTTCATATTCTTGATTATTATCATTCTGATTGAAGTGAGATAAAATCTCAGTGTATTTTAATTTAAATTTCTCTAACTGCTAGGGATGTTGGACATTTTTTCATATATCTATTGACCATTTACATTTCTTCTTCTGAAAAGTATCTGTTCAGTTCTTTTGCCCACTTGTTGATTATTTACTTTTTTGGTGGTCGGTGTTTTGAATTCTTTATGTATCTTGTATATTAATGCCCTGTCTGAGGAGCAGGAGGCAAATTTTTTTTCAATTTTGTAGATATTCTTTTCACATTCTTTTTTCCTTTGCTGTGAGGATGCTATCCCATTTATTGATTTTTACTTTTACTTCCTATGCTTTGAGATCTTGTTTGGGAAGTCAATTCCTGAGCCAATGTGTTGGAGTGTTGGCCTACATTTTTTTCTAATAGGTGCAGGGTTTCTGGTCTAATTTCCAGGTCTTTTATATTATATATTTGAGTTGAATTTTGTGCAGGGAAAGAGATAGGGTTTGAGTTTTATCTACTACATGTGGTTTTCCAGTTTTCTGAGTACCATTTATCAAAGAGTTTGTCTTTTCTCCAACTTATGTTTTTGGCTCCTTTGTCAAGTATGATGTAATTGTATTTATGTGGGTTTGTCTCAGAGTGTTCTATTCTGTTCCATTGGTCTTCATGTCAAATCAATGGTTTTCATGCTCGTAATCTTCCTTTTTATGTAGAAGCTAACTGTCCTCTCTTCTCTAGATCATAGTGATTAACAAGAGTTTTGGCATTAAGCAGGCCTGGATTAACTATTGACTTTTGTCAGTTACTAAATACTCTTTTAAGCCTCAACCTCCACATCCAAAAGTATGACAAATGGGGTGCTGCATATGAAACCTTTTGAAGTGTTTGGCATATGATAAGCTCATGATAGATGGGCTTTATTATGAGTAGTGGATTTTATAGGACATATTCTTATCTTAATGCATACAGAAAATCTACTGCAACTAAAATACAAAGGATCTAAATGAGTCAGAGGTTTTTCTCCTCATTTACTGTGTTATAGAAACAGAGAGGTCCCTGCTTGATCCCAAGCTATTATTTTATTCTTGAATTAAGACCTGTCTGTATCTCTTTGGAGAACTGAGTAAGGGTCTCATCAAGGCATATATATATGAGGTACTGCACTGCTTCCTGAAAAAACACATCATAGGTAAAGAGAAATTTAAGGCCAATGGTTTAGAGACAAAGGTGAAAGTTGTTTCTGGATATTGGCCAGACCCCAGATAGGAGTTCCAGGGTATGGCCCTTCAATAAGAATGAACAAATGCCACTAAAAGCTAAAAGCAAATATTGAAAACACCATTTATGCAAAATACCCACAAGTTCTTGAAAACATATGATATCATCAGCATAATTGGTATTAGCAGCATCAGTAACTGGGAGATGAGGTATGATGTGAGGAGATGGCACCGCAGGACACAGGATGCCTGGCCAGCTCAGGCCAGCAGCCTCAGTGGAGATGTCGTCAGCAACCCCTGTCTGCTTGTCCACCCTAGATAGACTGTCAGCATCACCACTCCTGTTTGAGCATTGCCAAAGGCATCAGTGGCACAAGTAAAGTGATAGCAAGATGGTGCAACAAAAGAAGGAAACATTGGTTGCCAGCCACATGGTGACCAAGAATGTTACATCAGATATGCAGGAATGTCAACTAACAAACTCCTAGATATATTCATGATAAATTCAAGGGCCAGCTCAAGTTCTCACAGCATTGTAAATATCTCCATATAAAACAGAGTTTTGGGATTGTGAGTGTGAACTTATTTTGCCTGGAGACTGTGAGGTATGGTGTATTTTGAGAGGAAGTAAGTCAATGCAAATTGTGGTTAAAAACAATTCCAAATGTGATCTTGACTTGATATTACTTCAGTGTCATATCAATTTCTGTGTGTCCAAAGTTCTTGATTACCATTATTGGATAAAAATGAATTAATACAATTAATATTTTGTTTGGAAAAAATAATATTTCAGGAATTTGCCATAAATTTATCATTTCATTCTGTGGAATTAATTATAAAATTCCTACCAAGAAATCTTCAATAAAAATTAGATTGTCACAATCCCTAGTTTTAGAGAGAGGAAGGATATTCTGAATCATTTACAATTAGTTGTAGCAGTTATATACCCTCTTTGGATCATCTTTATATTTTTTCTTTTTCTTTTTCTTTTAATTGACAAAACATTTATTTGCCCAAAGAATTATATCTAGAATATACACATAATAACCATAAATCAATAATAAAAACATAAGCAATGTAACTAAAAAATGAATGAAACACTTGAAAATATACTTTACAAAAACATGCATATAATTACTCATTAGGAAAAGGCAAATAACTCACATTGAATTGGTTTCACATCTGTAAGAACAAAAATTAATACATCCTAACTCATTATATGAGATGAGCATTACCTTTTTTAAAGATTTAAATTTCATGCTGTTTGATGAAATGAAAATAACATAATCATAATACATTATCCCTTGTGAAAATATCAACAACTCATGGGTTTTGTGTATTTAAAGAATATTTAAGATTAGGCTTAACACAGAAAAATTGAAATCTTCCAACAAGGTACAGTCATCTACAAAAGAAAAAGTTGTCTTTACCTTTGGGAAAAAAACCCTGAAACAATTATGTAATACTACAATAATGTGTAATACACCTGAAATAAAAGTTTCATGCTACCAGTAACTAACTTCATTATGCTGGAGGAGAATTTTGTCCTGTTCCTTTTTTCCTCTGGTTTCTTGTCTCTTCTAAATTATGTTTCTCCTATAACACATACCAGTGTGTGTGTGTGTGTGTGTGTGTGTGTGTGTGTATGTATATATAAAAATGTATGTGTATATGCATTTATACAGAAATGTCTTTATATACATATAAGATTGTGCATTTTCAAGAATTAAATGATTTTATAGATCTTATTTGTCTTCTCTGGGGAGTAAAGAGTAAGCTACCTTGTAAATTCCCCTGCTAGACCCTTCCCTATCATCTCTCCCTCTCCCTTCCCTCCTGCCTCTTACCACCCCTTACATGTGTATGATTCCCCTAGATTATGGATTGCTTTGACTTTCACAAGTCTACTATATGAGCCTGGGTTTCACTCCAGCCTACACAAATGAGGGGAAATATTCAATCTTTGATTCTTTGGGTTTGGCTAATTTTGCTCAGTATAATTTCTTCCATTGCCATCTACGTACCTTCAAAGGCCATAATATCATTGTATCTAATAGCTGAGTAGAACTCCATAGTATGTATATATTTATACACACTATATATATGTATTATATATGTATGTATGTATAGTGTGTGTGCATGTTTGTGTGTGTGTGTGTGCGCACGCAGGAGCGTGTATCACAGATTTTGAATCCATTCATCCAGTGAAGGGCATATCTGTGTCAATTCTATAATTTAGCTATTATAAGTTGAGCTTCTGTGAGCATTGATTTTGCTTTTTGCTATGTCACTTTAATGTGCTTATTCTTAATTTTCTGGGCAAATACCCAGTAGAGGGATAGCTGGGTCACATGAGGGATCCATCCCTAATTTTTGGAGGAGTCTCCAACACCACTTTCCATAGTGGCTGTACCAGTCTGCAGTTCCACCAAAAGTGTGCTAGTGTTAGTGTTCCTATCTCCCAAGCACCCTTCCAGTATTAGTTACTGTTTATATTTTTCAACTTTGCTAAATTGTCTGGAGTGACATGAAATCTTAATGTAGTTTTGATTTGGATTTCTCTGATTACTAGTGATTTAGAACACTTTCTTGTGTATTCATTGGCTTGCTCAATTTCCTCTGTTGAGAAGCTTCTCTTTAGCTTTCTGGCCCATTCATTGATTGTATTGTTTGTGTTTTTGACATTAAGTTGCTTGAGTTCTTTGTAAAATTTGGATATTATTCTCCTGTTGGAGGAGTAACAGGCTGTGATTATCTCTTATTCTGGGTTCTCTCATGACAGTTTTGGCCACTTGGCTGAGCAAAAGATTTTTAGTTAAATGGCATCCCACTCATTGATTCTTGACTTCGATTTTTTTCACTGTTTTAATGGTAGCTTTTTTAATTCCTAGTTCCTTGATTCATTTTAATTCAATTTTTGTGCAAGGTGAGAGATAAGAATCCTATTTTAACTTTCTGCAAGTAGTTGTCCAGTTTGTGTGGCAGCACCATTTGTTGAATAGGCTCACTCTCCTCCATGTTATATTTTGACCCCCTTTGTCAAATATGAGATATTTAAAGATTTGTGGGTTTGTCTCAGAGTCTTGTATTCTATTCCTTTGGTCTTAATGCCTATTTTGATACCAATACCATGCTGCTTTGTAACTACTTCTCTAAAATATAATTTTAGATCTGGTAATGTAAGACCTCCTTTCTTGCTTAGTAGTATTTTGGCTGTTCTGGGTTACTTGTTATTTCAAAGAATTTGAGAATTGCTTTTTCTGTATCTGTAAAGAATGACATTGATATCTTCAGGGGGATTGCTTTGAATCTGTACAGCACTTTTGGCAGAATGGTCTTTTTAATTATATTAATTCTGCTTAAGAACATGTACTGTCTTTCCATCTTCTCAGGTCTTCAGTTTCTTTCTTCAATGTTGTATAGCTTTCTTGTAGAGGTCTTTTGCCTCCTTTATTAGATTAATATCAAGTATTTTATTATTTTTCAGGGTATTGTGAATGGGACCAATTCTTGATTTCTTCTGCCCTATTATTTTTAGCATTATGGGAAAGCTATTGGTTTATAGATATTGATCTTGTAGCCTGCCACTTTGCTAAATCTGTTGATAAATGCAGGAAGGTTTCTGGTGGAGGTTTTTGGGTCTTGCAGATAAAGGATCATGTCATTAGTAAAAAGTAATAGTCTGACTTCTCTCTTCCTATTCTTATCCCTTTGATATCCTTCTTTTGCCTCGTTGCTCTGGCTAGGGTCTCGAGGACTATATCAAATAAAAGTTGTGAGAAGGGGCAACCTTGACTTGTTCCTGAGTTTAGTGGAAATGCTATTAACTTTTCTCCACTTAGTATTATACTAGCTGTGAATTTGTCATATTTAACCTTTACATAGTTAAGGTTCATTCCTTTGATCCCTATCTTCTCCAGAGTTTTGATCATAAATGGGTTCTGGATTTTATCAAAGGCCTTTTTGTTATCAATTTGAGATTATCATATGATTTTTATCATTAAATCTGTTTAAGTGATGAATCACATTTATTGATTTGCCAATGTTGAGCAAGTCTTGCATCCCTGGAATGAACCCCATTAAACATGATGAATTATCTTCTGGATGTGTTTTTTAATGTAGTTTGTGAGAACTTTATTAAGGATTTTTGTGTCTATGTTCACCAGAAATATTGGTCTGTAGTTTTCTTTCTTTTTTTGATGTATCTTTGTTGGGTTTTGGTATCAGTTGCCTCATAAAAAAGTGTATGGGAGAGTTTCCTTCTTTTTGATTTCTTGGAATAGCTTAATAAGGAGAGGTGTTAGTTCTTTCTCATAGATGTGGTAAAATACAGTGGGGAATCCTTTAGGTCCTGGTCCTTTCTTCTTTGGAAGGCTTTTAATTGCTGTATGGATTTCTGTGCCTGTTGTTGGGCTGTTTAGGCTTTCAACATCACCCTGCATCAATTTGGGAATGTCTATGTGTCTAGAAATCTGTCCATGTGTTCCATATTATCTAATTTAGAGGAGTATAGTTTTTCAAAATATGTTCTGATAATCTTTTGGCTTTCTGTGGGGTCAGTGGTGATCACTCTCTTCCCATTGGTGATTTTGTTGATTTGCTTTATATCCCTCCTTCTTTCAATGAGATTGGTTTGGGGATAATCAATCTTGTTTAGTTTTTTGAAGAATCAGCTCTTTTTTGTTGATTTTTTTAAATCTTTACTTTTTAAGAGAGAGGGACAATATGAGAGAGAGAGAGAGAGAGAGAGAATCAATTTTTATTTAGTTTTTCACATGGTTTTTGTTGGCCCAACACTTCATTTTATATATGGTGCTGGAGTTTGAACCTGTGTACATGTGCATGCCAGGCAAGTGCTGTAACTGTAGAACCACCACTCCCACCCCCTGTTGATTCTTTTTATTGTGTTTCTGTTTTGATTTCATTGATTACAGCTCTGATCTTGATTATTTCCTGTCTTTGCAGCTCTGGGATTAGGTTGTTCTTCCTTTTGCAGGGATTTGAGGTGAAGCATACGCTTATTTATTTGCGATCTCTCCTGATTTTTAATGCAGATGCCCAGCGTTATAAATTTTCCCCTTAGAATGCTTTCATGCTGTCCCAGAGATTTAGATATATTGTGTTTCCATTCTCATTCATTTCCAAGGTTTCTGTATCATATTTTCTTGGATCCATTCTTCATTTAATAGGTTATTATTCAATGTCCATGTATATATGTTTGTGTTATAAATTTTGCTGTTAATTGCTAGGATAAGGGTGTCATTGTGTGATAGAATACCTGGGATTATGTTTACTTTTATGCATATTTGCTGGGATTTCCTTTGTGAACTAGAATGTAATCTATTATTTTATTTATTTCTTTATTTATTTATTTTTAGAAAGAGGGACAGTGTGAGACAGGGAGAGAAAGAATCAATTTTATTATTTTTTTTTTGTGTGTGTGGCTTTTGTTGTTCTGACACTTCATTGATTATATGTTACTGGGGTTTGAACTTGCATCTTTGTGCATGCCAGGCAAGTGCTGTAATTACTGAGTCACCACTCCAGCCCAAATATGGTCTATTTTAGAGAAGGAACCATGTGCTGCTGAGAAGAAGGTAAACTCAGCCAGTTTCTGGTGGAGTATTTTACGGATAGATGTCTATTAAGTACCTTTGATTTATGGACTTTTTTAGGTCTGAGATCACTTTATTTTTTTTTCCTTTGATGATCTGTCTATTGGTGATCCAATATTAATGCCTCCTTGTATTATCATGTTGGGGTTCATAAGTGGTTTTATGCCATGGAGTATTTTTTTCCACCTACTTGGAAGCACTGGGTATGTGGAGCACATATTTTTTATTATGGTTATATCTCCTAATGTATTGTTCAGTTTACTGTGATGTAATGGTATTCTTTATCTCTTATTGAATCTTGGTTGAAATCTACTTTGTTGGATATAAGTATTGCAATACCAGCTTGCTTTCTTGGGCCATAAGTCTGGCAGATCTTTTTTACATCCTTTCACCCTCAATCTGTGGATGTCTTGGCTGTAAGATGGGTGTTTCATAAGGATCATTTTGTATTTCTGATTCCATCTGCTAATCTGTGCCTTGTGATTGGTGCCTTGAAACCATTCATTTTCAGTGTTAGGATAGTTATATGGCTGTGGTTCATAGTCATCATGTTTTATTAGTGAGTTTGGTGCTGTCTTGGTTGTCTTTTTTTTTTTAATTTAATTTTTCACGTGGCCTTCGTTGCTTTACACTTCATTGTGTACGTGGTGCTAGAGTTTGAATCTGCATCCTTGCGCATGCCAGTCAAACACTATAACCACTGAGCCACTGTTCCAGCCCCTCTTGGTTGTGTTTTGATAGCATGTACTTTTATTGAATTTCCTCTGTTTGTGGGTTGAAGATTTTTTGCATGTTCTTCTGCCTGGCATTTATCTTTGAGAATTTTTTTTGTGATGCTGGTTTTCTCTTCATGAGTGCTGTAAGACTGATATTATGAAATGTTCTTATTTCCCCTTTGATTCTGAAGCAGAGTTTTGATGTGTATATCATTCTTGGCTGCATGTTGTCATCATTCAGAGACTAAAATATCCTTCTGGGACCTTCTTGCTCCTAGTGTCTGAGTTGAAAAGTCAGAGGTGATCCTTATTGTGATTTGGTATTTCTTTCTTGCAACATTTAATATTCCTTCTTTGATTTGTCTGTTATCCATTTTGAATATGTTGTGTCTCAGTGAGTTTCTCTTTTGGTTAGGCCTATTGGGTGTCCTATAAGCTTCCTACATGTGCATATCAGACTATTTTAATATGGGAAAAATTTCTTGAAATAGTTCATTAAGAATATTCTTCATGCCATTAATTTGTACTTCTATTTCCTTATATCCCAATTATTCTTCTATTGTTTCTACTGATTTCATCTCAGACATTTTTAATATCTCCTCATGCTTTATGAGTTTCTTTTTCTTTTTGTCATCCATGTGCTCAAGCTTACTCAGCCTATCTTCATTGTTGGAAATTCTTTCTTCACAGCTAAGGTTTTGTTTTCTATAGAAGTTAGTCTATTATTAAATTCTTCCATCATTCCTTTAATGTAATTTATTGAAGATTTTAGCTCTATTACTTCCTTTTTCGGTATGTCTATTTCTTTAATAATAGAGTTTTTCATCTCTTGAGTTTTCTATTAATCCCATCATTAAATCTTCCTTTAGTTCTTTGCTCCTTTTAGTAATCAGATCATTTACAACTTTTTTCTATGTTTTCATCCTGCTCCCTGTCTGTGTGCTCCTTTGCAGAGGAGTTGTGTGTTTGAGGTGAAGCTTTTCTATATTGAGTCCTCATTTTTGAAGACCTTCTTCTGGATCTTTGAACTGAGGTTCCCTGTGATGAAGCAAGGCATGTCTCTAGGTACTTCTTCCTTGCAGATCAAAGGGTTGGGTCAGACACCACCTCTCTGTTTACCAGCTTCTTCTAGTAAGCTGATTCTGACTAGAACCTTGTTTTGCTGCACCTTTTGAATCTAGGCTCCAGGGTGTGGCTCTGGAACCTGTTTGGGGTGCTGGGCAGCCTGCTGGATTGTTGAATTACTGTGGTGGAGGTGAGTATTTGTATCCTGGGGTCTCATAGGTGCAAAGTCAGCCAGTACAGGTCTACCCATGTGCTTCAATGTGACCTAAGATTTTGCATCAAGGATGGGACCAGTATATCTGGACATGGCACTGGGGATCTTTGGGGTGTCCTGATTCCCTGCCAGCTTGGAAGCAGAGTCCTGGGCTTGTGTGGTGGGTGGGTGATCACCACTGGGTGATCCAGTGGCTCCTGGATCATCTTTATTAATTAGTGTTCAAGAAGAATGAACCTTTCAAAATATGCTGATCATCAGAAATTGAAAAAGCATGGACTTTTATGCTGTACTTTTTTTCTACTCCCTAAAATTTAAAAAATAAGAGATTTCCAAGATGGCAAGCTGCAAGTAGGCTGCTTCACATTTGGCTCCATAACTGGATGAAAAAACACCAGGACAGCTCCATTGCTACGAGTTGCATTTTTGGGAAGAATCATCACTGGAACACAGTGCTAGTTAGGGGAGTTTTTTGGATGATCAGAGATTTGGGTGCAGCAAGTGGGAAAGAGGGATTTTATCCATTCAGGCTGGGACACAGCAGCAGCAGCTGTGACCACCATTGCTCCAAAACATCAAGGGAGTTGGGGAGGAGCCAAACCGTAATGTGCAATCTGATCTACCACAGAGAAGCCGAGTTCTATAAGGAATCATGCATTGGACTCAATTAGAGACATCCCTACTGCACCTCCACTGCGTAAGGGGAGAACAATGTCTCTCAGCAGCCCGCAAAAGACAGAATCAGGAGTCCTATGTGATAGACTGCCCATTGGGAACAGGTCAGCAGTTCAGAGCAGGCTACTCTGCAACTGCTCCAGGAACCAGCCATAGTTTACAGAACAAACCAGGAAGAGGAGGCGTGGGACAGGCCCAGTCTTCACTTTGCTTAGGGAGATTTGGGTTTGTAGAGTACAGAGGAGCCTGCTTGAGCCCTGTCCACGCCCACCCCAGCCAGAGGTTCACGTGATAAGCGAAACACTAAAAGATCACAGTCTGAGCTCAAAAATCCTGGAGGACAGGGAGTGCAACCAGAAGAGGGAACATTGAAAGCAGTTCAACCCCCCTTGCACATAAAAGCTTTAAGACGCCTGAGTTTCTGATCCCCAGGGAGCCTGGCAAAGACCAGCCCTCAGGGCATTTCCTAATATGATCTCTTCCAGGAAATCTCCACCTAGAAAGTCCAGGAGTCTGAGGACATTCAATCTTCTACTTGAGATCACATAATTACAGATTGAGACCCTGCTAACAAAACTTAGGTGGATAGTGAACATCTGCTCCCAACGTGTTCAGAGACAAACTCAGTGACCATATTTCCAAGTTTTCATTAAGAATTTTTTATTTAAAAAATTATTTTTCTTTCCTGTTTTTGATGTGTATTTGAGTGCCAACTGGAGAAGTTGATTAGTTCATGGACATATAAAAATACTAGCTGTTCTTTTTTGTTTTAATTTTTTTTGCTTTTGTTTTTTTCAGTTTTGTTTCATTTTGTCTTTGTTGAGGTTTTTTCAGTTCTCTTTCCTTGTTTTTTTTGTTTTAAGTTTTTTTCTTCTTCTCCTTTTTTTCCTCTTGTTTCTTCTGTCTATCCTTGTCCTGCCTGCAGAGAGGTGGGATTTTGTTCAGTTCATTTAGTATTTGAAATATATTGTGCCCCACTTGCATAATTTTTCTGTACTTGTTTCTGCCCTTTCTTATGCTATCACCCAAATCTTATTAATATCTCTTTCACTCTTCCTCCTTTTTGCTAAATCTGTCTTTTCTTCCTCTGGATTTTTCTTTTTCTTTCTTTATCTTTTTTCTTTCCTCTTTCTCCAGCAAATCCTTCACCTCCTCTACTTTCTCTCTATTCACAATTGGATACTACAACTTCCTTTCTAAATTTCTCTTGCATTCCCTTCTCTCTCAGGCTTCCAATTAGTTTATACCATTTGACCCCCCCATCATTAATGCTGTGTAACCATTACCATCATGAAAGCCAAACTCAATATTGTATGCTTTGAAGCCTAATATAGGTGATAGTTAAATAACTAGTGTTGCCAAAAGTATTGACTAATACTACTATTCATTCCATAGGTGGCATTTAACTGTAATATAATCTGTACCAAATAACCAATTTAATACTGTTTATTTTATGCATTGGTCATTCATATTGATGTTCTCCTTATTAGCTCATGAGGAGTTGGAAATCTTAAGGGACACTAACAGTTTATAGGTAAGGAGTTTGTCTCCCGAACTCAATGTTCCTGACAATGCCCCAACCCAAGTAAGGGACAGTACAAAAGAGCAAGGAGCCAAAGAAAAACAAGTAGATAGAGATCTCAGGCCAAAAATTTGCTTCAATTTAAGGAATAAGAAAAAGTCTGAGCAGACCTCACCACACACCAGTGCATGACCAGGACTCAGGTCCCACCACAGCAGGGGAGCTGAACACCTCCAAGGATCGACATCCAGATACCACCCAACTGTCACACATACTTTCTGGGTCCAGATATATCAGACCCAAACCACCACATAGGAACCCAGATTGCAGTGCAGCACATAGGTTGGTCCATTCTGGCCCACCCCACACCTCTGGGACCCTAGCATACAATGACATACCTCTACCGCTTAGCTTCAACAACACAGTGGATGGCCCCATGACCCCACTAGGAGCCAAGTCTGAGTCCTGGAACCTTGACTCAAAAGCTACAATAAAACAAGGCTCCAGGCAGAAACAGCTTTCTGGAAGGAAGTGGTCATCAGAGAGGTAGTATCTGACCTAACCCTTGACATATAGGAAAGAAGAATAGAGAGACTGGATTTGCCTCAAATTAAAAAATCCAGAAGAAGCTCTTCAAAGATGAAGAATCAAATGAGAGGAGGTTCACCTCACACGCACAACTCCCCAGCAAGGAATCCACAGCCAGGGACTGAGAGGAAAATCTAGAAAAAATTATCAATAATCTGATAATGAAAAGGAATAATGAATTAAAAGAAGAGTTAATGAAGGGAATAAATGAGAAAACTCAAGAGTTGAGAAACTCTATCATCAAAGAAATAGACATACTCAGAAATGAAGTAACAGAGCTAAAATGTGCAGTAAAAGACAGGAGTAGAACCAAGGAAGAATTTAATAATAGACTAATTTCCACAGAAAATAGAACCTCAGCTACTAAAGAAAGAACTTCTGACAATGAGGACAGGCTGAGCAAGCATGAGTGCACTGATAATAAAAGAGTAAAACAACTAAAAGAGCATCATCAGAATTTTTAAAATGTCTGGGACAAAATGAGAAGAAATAATTTAAGAGTAACTGGGATACAAGAAGAAACTGAAACACAAATCAATGGTATGAGGAGCATCCTCAAGGAAATTGTTAAAGAAAACTTCTCTTATATAAAAATAGATTCAGATATGCTCATCCAGGAAGCTTATGGGACACCCAATATGCCTAATCAAATGAGAAACTCACCAAGACACATCATATTCAAAATGTACAACAGGAATATCAAGGAAAGAATATTAAAAACAGCAAGGGAGAAGCACCAAATCACATTCAGAAGTAAACCAATAAGAATTATTTCTGACTTTTCAATCCAGACACTGGAGGCAAGAAGGTTATGGAAAGAAATCTTTCAATGCCTGAATGACCACAACATGCAGCCAAGAATACTATACCTGGCAAAACTCAGATTCAAATTTGATGGGGAAATAAGAACTTTTCATGATAAGATCAAACTGGCAGCATTTGTGAACAGAAAACCAGCCTTACAAAGAATTCTCAAAGATACACTCCAGATAGAAGAACAAGTAATCAATAACCCAAACCCAAAAATAGAGGAAATTCAATAAAAGTACATCCTATCAATACCCAACCAAGACAGCACAGAACTTACTAATAATATGCAATGACTATGAACCACATACACACACACTTCTGTAATAACACTGAATGTGAATGGCTTAAACGCACCACTCAAAAGCCAGACTACCAGACTGGATCAGAAAACAAATCCAACAGTATGCTGCTTACAAGAGACACACCTAACAGTCAATGACATCCACAGATTAAGGGTGAAAGAGTCAATAAAAATCTACCAAGTGTACAGCCCTAGAAAGCAAGCCAGAATCACAATACTTATATCCAACAAAGTAGATTTCAAACATAAACTAATCAAAAGAAATAAAGAAGGCCACTACTTAGTAGTAAAGGGAATCCTACAACAGGAAGATATAACCAGAGTAACTATGTACTCTCCAAATTACAGTGCTCCCAACTATGTGAATAAATTACTTCATAACATAAAACCACTTGGAGACCTCAACACAACAATACTGGGAGATTTCAATACTCCTCTGTCACAAATAAATATCATCAAAACAAAAAGTCAAGAAAGAAATCTCCAGCCTAAATAACTCCATAAATCAAATGGACTTAACAGACGTATATGGCATATTTCACCCCAAATCAGTGAATATACCTTCTCAGTAGCACATGAATCCTTCTCCAAAATAGACCATGGTCTGGTTCACAAAAGAAATCTCAGCAAATATATAAAAGTAGATTTTATTCCATGTATCCTATCAGACCATAACACCATGACACTAGCAATCAACAGCGAAAATCATAACGGAAAACACATATATTAATGGAGATTGAATAATACCCTATTAAGTGAAGAATGAATCCAAGAAGACATGAGAGCAGAAATCAAAAAATTCTTGGAAGAGAATGAGAATGAAGGCAACATATCAAAACATCTGGGCCAGCACGAAAACATTCTTAAAGGGAAAATTTATAGCACTGAGTGCCCACATTAAAAATGAAGAGAAATCCCAAATAAATAAGCTTATGCTCCATCTCTAAGCCCTAAAAAAGGAAGAACAATCTAACCCAAAAGCCAGCAGAAGACAGGAAATAATCAAGATCAGAGCTGAAATCAATGAAATTGAGAATAAAAAAATAATAAAAAGAATTGAAGAGACAAAGAGCTGGTACTTTGAAAAAATAAATAGAATAGATAGATCCTTAGCCAATCTCACTCAACAAAGGAGAGAAATGAAGCAATTCAATAAAATCTCCAATGAAAATGGAGTGATCCCTACTTACCCCATTGAAATCCAACAAATTATAGGATCATGTTTTGAAAAACTGTACTCCTCTAAATTAATAATATTAAAGATATGGGCAGATTTCTAGACACATACAAAACCCCTAAATTGACACAGGATGATATTGAATTCCTAAACACGCCAATAACAGGCACTGAAATCCATACAGCAATTGAAAGCCTACTAAAGAAGAAAAGCCCATGACCTGATGGTTTCCCCACTGAGTTTTACTACACTTTTGAGGAGGAGCTAACACCTCTCCTTATTAAACTAGTCCAAGAAATTGAAAAAGAGAGAACTCTCCCAAACACTTTTTATGAAGCAACCATAGCTTTGATACCAAAACCAAACAAGGACACATCAAAAAAAGAAAACTACAGATCAATATCTCTGATGCACCTGGATGTAAAAATCCTTAATAAGGTTCTAGCAAATGGCACTCAAAAGCTTATCAAGAAGATAATTCATCATGATCAAGTGGGCTTCATTCCATGTATACAGGGCTATTTCAACATACGCAAAACAATTAATAGAATTTATCACTTAAACAGAATAAGGACAAAAATCATATGATCATCTCATTTGATGCTGAAAAGTCCTTTGATAAAATTCAGCACTCTTTTGTGCTCAAAACTCTAGAAAAGATAGGGGACCAAAGGAACTTATCTAAACTATGCAAAGGTATATATGCCAAATTCTCAGCTAGTTTAATAATTAATGGAGAAAAACTGAAAGCATTTCAACTAAACTCAGGAACAAGACAAGGCTGTCCATTCTCTTCACTTTCATTTAATATAGTTCTTGAGATTCTAGCCAGAGTCATCAAGCAAGAGAAGGAAATTAAATGGATAATAATAGGAAGAGATGAAGTCGAATTCTCCCTTTTTGCTTACTATACGATACTTTATCTGAGAGATCCAAAAAACTCCAGCAGAAAACTGCTTGAACTTATAAACAGATTTAGCAAAGTGGTAGGCTACAATAAACCCTAAATCAATAGGTTTCAGATACACTAACAATATTAGGGCATATGAAGAAATCAGTAAATAAGTCCCATTCTCAATATCCTCAAAAAGAATAAAATATTTGGAACTGAATTTAACAAGGGAAGTCAAAGACCTCTACAATGAAAATTATCGGACATTGAAGAGTGAAATCCAAGATGACCTCAAAAAATGGAAACATGTTCCATGCCCTTGGGTAGGCAGAATTAATATGATTAAAATGGCCATTCTGTCAAAAGCACTTTATAGATTTAATGCAATTCCCATCAAGATACCAATGCCATTCTTAACAGATATAGAAAGTGCAACTCTCAAATTCATTTGGAGCAATAAGAAACCCAGAATAGCCAAAACATTATTAAACAAGAAGGATGAAACAGGTGGTTTTGCCATACCAGATCTAAAACTATACTATAGAGCTGTAGTAACAAAAACAGCATGATACTGGTATCAAGATAGGAATGTAGACCAATGGAATAGAATGGAAGACCCTGAAACAAATCCACAAATCAGTGAGTTGGATGTCATAAAACTAAAAAGCTTTTGTATAGCCAAGGAAATGATCAAAATTGTCAAGAGACTTCCTGCAGAGTGGGAGAGAATCATCGCCTGTGATTCTTCTGACAGGGCCCTAATATCCAGTATTTACAGAGTCTTCATAAATCTCAACCTCAAAAACACAAACAATGCAATCTATACATGGGGCAAGGAGCTAAATAGAAACTTCTCAACAGAGGATATCGAGCAAGCCAATGAGAAAATGCTCTAAATCATTAGTATTCAGAGATATGCAAATCAAAACTACATTAAAATTTCACCTCACACCAGTCAGATTGGCAAAATGAAGAATATAAACAATAATAGATGCTGGAGGAGTTTTGGAGAGAAACAAACACTAGCACACTGTTGGTGGAACTGAAGACTAGTACAGTCCCTCTGGAAAGCAGTGTGGAGAATCCTCAAAAAATTAGGGATGAACCCAACATATGATCCAGCTATCCCTCGGGTATTTTTCCAGGGGAGTTGGAGTCAGCACATTACAGTGACACAGCAAAATCCATGTTCATAGCAGCTCAATTTACAATAGCTAAATTATGGAACCAACCCAGATGCCCCTCAGGGGTGAATGGATCCATATCAAGAAGGAAGGGGAGAGGGCAAGTGGGGAGGGGAAAAGGTGGGAGAATAGTGTTGGATGTAGGGGGTAAATCTAATTTAAGAATATATACGTATCATATTGTTACTTTGGATGCATTTTGATTGTACAATAACTAAACTTTTTAATTAAAAAAACTTAGTTAAAAAATAAAAGTGTATGTCTTTTTATTTTATCAGTTTTTCCACTAGTGAATACATTTAATAATTCATTATATATTTCATAGTGCTATAAGTTTTATTATGCTGATTTAATTTAATATATAGATCAGTATATTTTTCAAAAAGAAAATTTGTTAATATTATTGCTACCTCAACTAAATGTTTATTTGAATAAACTTACTAGAGTTGTTTATGCTTTAATGAATTGCAAGTGTAGAAATCTCAAATCCTCATACATATATACATTTGATTAGCATAATTTCAGATGTATGTATATAAATACAAAGGGAAAAGTAGAAATAATTTTAGAAAGATAATCTTGATTATACATATTGTATAGTTAGGATATTTGTTGTCTCCCAAAAACTCATGTATGAGGCAATGTAAAAACATTTAGAGGTTAAATGATTAAATTAGAAGATCTGTAACCTAATCAGTGGCTTAATTCACTGATGGAGATTAACCACAAAGTAACTGTTGGCAGGTAGGGTGTGGCTGGTGGAAGATGGTCACTGGGGACATGCCTTTGTGGTATATGTTTTATCCCTGGTGAATGGAGCTCTCTCTCTCTCTCTGTATCTCAACTTTCTGATTTTCATGTCCTTAGCTGCTTTCCTCCACTTTGCCCTTCCATCATGATGTCTTGTGTTACTTCAGATTCAGAGCTAAGGAGTTAGCCCTTTATGACCTGAGGCCCCTGGAACTGTGAGCCCCAAATAATTTTTCCTTCCTCTTTGTTGTTTTTGTCAGGTCTTTTGGTCACAGTGATGAAAAAGCTGACTACAATACATATGATTTAAAAATTAAAAGTTGTCAAATTCAATTTTGAAAGTTGAATTTTACTGAAGAAAAACAAAATGATACAATTTTTATTGAATTCCAGATAAATTTTCTTTGTAGACATGATGGCTTCTAAAAAATCTCTAAAATTTATGTATATGTTTGATGTTAGTGTACTATGTTTTTAAATATACATATTTCAACTTTGTAAAATATTCATTGACAATCTATGAAAGATGAGGTGATTCATTTATAAGTTAGGGATTAAGGGGTTTGAAAGGTAAAAAAATAACTGGTTAATCTGCTTGAAGATTACCTTTTTTTAAATGATAGAAATTAGGTCACAGAATTTATAGAAAATATTGGCATTTTCCCTATTGTCCTCTGGGTAGAACATTATCCTGTATCTAATATTGCTGTGTCAAAGTCATCTAAAATTTAATGATCTAAACCATAGGCACTTTGTTATTGATCTTGAGATGGATTATATTTTGATCTGCATCCTCCTGGCTAATCTTGGCTAGGCTCACTTATGTATGGTTCATTTTTTGTCAGCTGCTCCATATGATATGTTTGGGGTGAACTGGCTACTGTCTCTTTTTAGAGTAATACTAAGGCCACGGTTATCTCTATTAGGTACCCTAAACTCTTTGTTATGGGTGGGTGGGGGGGATTTTTAAGACTACTTGAGGATTAGATTCAAGATTGACATATCATTATTTCTACCAGAATCTGATGACCAGATCCAACTCAACAAGTCCATACAGAAAAACATAATTAACACTTATTAGGAGGATCTCAAGGCCACATTGCAAAAGGTCTAGGCAAAAACAGTGAGGAAAGGCAATGAGAGAATAAGAATCATTCTATTAAAGCCCACATTTTGCCCACTAATTTAGGATCCTCAAAGGCTTCCATCAATTATGATGTCCAGAGAGCTGGAGTGGTAGCTCAGCGGTTTCGGCGCTTGCCTGGCAAGCATGAGGACAAGGGTTCAAACCCCAGCACCATGTGCACAACTAAGTCTTGGAGCAACAAAGGCCTTGTGAAAAACTAAATAAAGTTGTTTCTCTCTTTCTCTGTCTCTCTCACTGTCCCTCTCTCTTTTAAAAAAAAATTATGATGTCCAGCTTGAATTCCAGAGCTGCATATCTAAGTCAGATTCACATGTGGCTATTTAGGTGCAGCTCCCTTTGATCCACAGATATGAACTAAATAAAATTGACATACCCAACATACAATTGCAAAATAGGGACAAGAAAGTACAAGCAACACCTACAATGAAATGGGGATGAATGGGAGAGGGGAAGACCAAGTAATAGCGATGGTAGATATGATTAAAACATGATATAAACATGTATAGAAATGTCACAATAAAACCCATTAATTTATATAATTAATATGAGTTAATTTTATAATAAAGGTGGGAGTAGGTAGTGGGAGGCACCAGAGCACTGATTTGCAGTAGTGGTGAAATCTAAGTGGGAATATGTTGTACGTTGTCCTACCCTGGAGTTGGGAATGCTCCTTGATCAGACCTAGTTACTTCCTCCTGGGAATGATTTCTCTGCTTATTTGTTTCCACCACTTCTTAGGCGGCTCTATCCTCCACTGTTTGTGTCACTCTTTATCCACTCAGCCTTTCCTGTTCATCAACTCTAACCTACTGCTGAAGAAACAGCCCATGCTTTCCAGCTAATGTTTTAGATTTATTTTTTATTAATGAATTATAGTTGTACATAATGACAGGATTTGTTGTCACATACTCCTAGATGCATGCAATACAATTTAGTCAATAACCCTCCACCCCTCTACTCCCCTCCTCCCATCTCCCAATCCCTTGCCTTTCTTCTGGGTCTTATACTTTTCCTAAAATAACCAAGTATAGTGACATAATTCTTTTACCTATGAAGAACATTTTTTCTATACATGACTATAGTACATACAGTGATATAAATGCTTGGAATGTACCTTGCTTTATCTCAGTTCTAACATTTCCCCTTCTTCTCCCTTTCTATCATCCCTTTTTATTCTTCAATATATTTGACAAGAGGATTAAACATTTACATTTTGTACAGGCATGCAGTATAGATTGTTCAAATATCTTATGCAGTATCTTGCAACAGTATCTCATAAATATTAACATATTGCATTTTTGTTCTATGGTTCTAATACATGAGTTTGTTTACCTTTCTCCCAGCCCTGGGTTTAGGTCTAGCCTCCACAAATGAGGGAAAGCATTTGGCCCTTGACTCTCTGTATTTGACAAACTTCACTGTGCATTATTTCTTCCATTGCCATCCATTTACCTACAATGGATGCAATATCATTGTTTCTAATACCTGAGAACTATACAATATACTCCATTGTATGTATGTATGTGTGTATATATATATATATACACACACACATATATCTCCAGAGATATTGGATACGTTTGTCGAGTCAGGGACATCCGGGTTGGTTTCATAATTTTGCTATTGTAAATTGAGCTGCTATGAACATAGTTTTTGCTGTGTTGCTGTAATATGCTAATTCTAACTCCACTGGGAAAATATCCAGAAGAGGGATAGCTGGGTCATATGGTGGATCCAACCCTAATTTTTTGAGGATTCTCCACAGTGCTTTCCAGAGTGGGTGCATCAGTCTGCAATTCCAGCAACAGTGTGCTAGTGTTCCTATCTCCTCACAACCAGTCCAGCATTTGTTATTGCTTGCTTTCTTCATCTTTGCTGGTCAGATTGGAGTGAGGTGAAATCTTAATGTAGTTTTGATTTGCATTTCTCTGATTATTAGTGATTTAGTACACTTTCTCATGTATCCATTGTCTTGCTCAGTATCCACTGTTGAGAAGTTTCTGTTTAGCTCTCTGGCTCATTCATTGATTGGATTATTTGTGGTTATTTGTGGTTTTGTTATTGAGTTCTTTATAAATTTTGCATATTAGTCCCCTGTCAGAGGGATGGAAGGGTATGATTCTCTTTCATTGTGTAGGTTGTCTCTTGACTGTTTTGGCTATTTCCTTGGCTGTACAGAAACTTTTTAGTTTAATGGCATCCTACTCATCAGTTTTTGACTGTAATTCTTTCACTTTAGGAGTCTTATTGAGGAAGTCATTGCCAAATCCCATATGTTGGAGTGTTGGTCCTAATTTTTCTTTTAGCAGTTGTATGGTAGCTGGATTAATTCCTAATTCCTTGATCCTTTTAGATTTGATTTTTGTGCAAGATAAGGATCTAATTTTAATTTTCTGCAAGTGGCTGTCCATTTTGTCCACCATTGTTTGTTGAGTAGGCTGTCTTTGCTCCATGTTATATTTTGACCCCCTTTGTCAAAGATCAGATGTTTAAAGATTTGCAGTTTTGTCTCAGAGTCTTCTATTCTATTCTATTGGTCTTCATTCCTATTTTAATACCAGTACCATGCTGTTTTTAGTACTACACATCTGTAGTATTACTTTAGATCTGCTATTGCAAAACCACTTGCTCATCTTTCTTGCTTAGTAATGTTTTGGCTATTCGGTTTCTTGTTTCAAATGAATTTGAGAATTGCTTTTTCTATATCTGCAAAGAATGACATTGGAATCTTGATGGGAAATTCATGGAAACTGTATAGTGCCTTTGGCAGAATGGTCATTTTAATTATATTAATTCTGCCTAACCAAGAGAACAGAACATCTATCCATATTCTCAGGTCTTCTGCAATTTTTTTTCAGTGTTTGATAATTTTCTTTGTGAAGTTCTTTTACTTCTCTTGTTAGATTAGTTCCCAAGTATTTTACTCTTTTTGAGGATATTGTGAATGGGACCAATTTCCTGATTTCTTCTTCTGCCCTATTATTGTTGGCATATAGGAAAGCTATTGATTTATGGGTGTTGATCTTGTAGCCTGCTACTTTGCCAAATCTGTTTATTAGCTCTAGCACTTTTCTGGTGGAGTTTTTTTGATCTTCCAGATATAGGATCATGTCATCAGCAAAAAGTGATAGTTTTACTTCCTCTCTTCCTATTCCTATCTGTTTGATTTCCTGCTCTTGCCTGATTGCTCCAGTCGGTGTTTCAAGAACTATAGTGAATAAAAGACTTGAGAATGCGCAGCTTTGTATTGTTCCCCAGTTTAGTGGAAATGCTTTCAACTTTTCACAATTTAGTATTATACTAGCTGAAGCTTTGTCATATACAGCCTTCATGAAATTAAGTTCTTTTGATTCTATTTTCTCTAGAATTTTGAGCATAAATGTATGCTGGATTTTATTGAAGTCCTTTTCTGCATCAATTGAGATGATCATATGGTTTTTGTTCTTAATTCAATTTAAGCAATGAGTCACACTTATTAATTTGAATATGTTAAATTGGCCTTGCAACCCTGGAATGAAGCCCACTTGATCATGATGAATTATGTTCTTTTTTTTCACTTTTGAAGCATTCTATTTATTTATTTATTTGTTTTTTATTCATTTGAGACAGTCTTACATTTAGGAGGGAATCATTTCCACACAATCATGAACAAATGCATAGTGACAGAACAAGCCAGGGCTGATGCCATTCCTTGGTCTCCCCACTTTGGGTTTCCCACAATCCCATGCTCCCCCAACTTTACCCCCCATGTTAGTTGGGGTACTCATGGAAGTTGAAGGTTCCCCACTGGGTTGATACCCCCATACTCCCTCCCTCCAGCTGCCTTGATATGCCCCCTAATTCCTCGCCCTTCCCTGCCATGCTTTCTTCATCCCATGGTGTCATAGGAAAGGTTTCCCTGCATGTGTAAAGATTTACCCATTTTGAGGTTATTATTAGCTTAGCCAACTTCCAGTCTGTTTCAAAATTATATTCTATCTTCCACTTATGAGAGAAAACATTCTTCCCTTGAGTCTCTGAGTTTGGGATATTTCACTCAGCATAATTTTTTCCATCTCTATCCATTTGGCTGCAAATGCCATGATATCATTTTCTCTAATAGTGGAGGAGAATTCCATTGTATGTATGTACCGCAGTTTTTGAATCCTCTTGTCCAGTGAGGGGCATCTGGGTTGGTTCCATAGTCTAACTTTAGTAAATTGAGTGCTAAAAACATTGATGAAGCTGTATCTCTCTAATATGCCAACTCTAGCTCTTTTGGGAAAATATCCAGGAGTGGGATAGCTGGGTCATAAGGTGGTTCCAGTTCTAGTTTTTTTTTTTTTTTTGAGGAGCCTCCATACTGCTTTACACAGTGGCTGTACCAGTTTGCAACCCCACCAAAAATGTGACAGTGTTCCGCTCTTTTTACAGCCCCTCCAGCATCTGTCATTGTTCATATTCTTTATTTTTGTCACTCTGACTGGAGTGAGGTGGAATCTTAATGAAGTTTTGATTTGCATTAGTTTGATTGCTAGTGATTTAGAGCATTTTCTCATATATTTATGGGCTTTTTGGACTTCCTCAATTGAGAAATTTCTGTTTAGCTCACTAGCCCATTTATTTATTGGATTATTTGTAGTTTTGGTATTCAGTTTTTTGAGTTCTTTGTATATTCTGGATATTAGCCCTCTGTCTGAGGTGTAGCAGGCAAAGATTTTTCTCCCATTCTGTAGGTTCTCTCTTGACACTCTTGACTAATTCTTTAGCTGTGCAGAAGCTTTTTAGTTTAATGGCATCCCATTCATTTATTCTTGGCTTTAATACTTTTGCTATGAAAGTCGTGTTAAGGAAGGTGGTGCCGACCCCTGTGTTGTGTAGTGCTGATCCTACTTTTTCTTCAAGCAATTGTAAAGTTTCTGGCTTAATTTCCAGATCCTTGAACCATTTTGATTTGATTTTTGTGCAGGGTGAGGTGTAAGTATCCAATTTTAGTTGTTTGCATATGGCTGTCCAGTTTGTCCAGTACTATTTGTTGAACAGGCTATCCTTCTTCCACAGTATGCTTTTGCCCTCTTTATCAAATATCAGATCATTAAAGATTTGGGGGTTTGTATCAGTATCTTCTATTCTGTTCCATCAGTCTTCAATTCTGTTTGATACCAATACCATGCTATTTTTGTTACTATAGCCCAATAATATAATTTCAGGTCAGGATTGTGACATCTCCTGTTTCCCCCTTTCCTGCTTAGTTAATGTTTTGTCTGTTCTGGGTCTTCTGTTATTCCGTATGAATTTGAGAATTGCTTTATCTATATCTGTGAGGAATGTCATTGGTATCTTGATGGGCATTGGGTTGAATCTGTATAGGACTTTCAGTAGAATGGCCATTTTGATTATATTAATTCTGTCTAACAAAGAACATGGAATATTTTTTCATGTACTTAGGTTTTCTGCAATTTCTTTTTTTAATGTTCAATAGATTTTGTTGCAGAATTCCTTAGTATCCTTTGTTAGATTGATGCCCAAGTATTTTATTTTTTTGAGGAGATTGTGAATGGGACAGATTTCCTGATTTCTTCTTCAGTGGACTTGTTGCTGGAATATAGGAAAGCTAATGATTTGTGAATGTTGATCTTTTATCCAGCCGCTTTGCTGAAATGATTTATAAGCTCTAGACATCTTCTGGTTGAGTTTATTGGCTCTTCTAGGTATAGGACCACGTCATCAGCGGATAGAGACATCTTGACTTCCTCTTCCTATTTGAATTCCTTTGATTCCCTTCTCTTGTCTGATAGCTCTGGCTAGAGTTTCAAGGATTATAGTGAATAAGAGTGGTAAAAGAGGACATCCTTGTCTTGTTCCAGAATTCAATGGAAATACTTTCAGTCTTTCTCCATTAAGCATAATGTTGTCTATGGGTCTGTGATAAATGTCTCTTACAAAATTAAAGTATCTTCCTTTGATCTCTATCTTCTCCAATGTTTTGAGCATAAATGGATGCTGAATTTTATCAATGGCCTTTTCTGCATCAATTGAGATGATTATATGATTTTTATTTTTAATTCTGTTTAAGTGGTGAATTATATTTATTGATTTGCATATGTTGAACCAGCCCTGCTTTCCTGGAATGAAGCCCAGTTGATCATGATGTATTATTTTTACAAAGTATTTTTGGATCTGGATAGCTAGAATTCTATTAAGGGTTTTAGCTTCTATGTTTATCAGGGAAATTGGTCTGTAGTTTTCTTTTCTTGATGTGTCTTTGTTGGGTTTTGGTATCAGTGTTATATTTGCTTCATAAAAAGTGCTAGGGAGTGTTCTAACCCCTTCAATTTCGTGGAAAAGCTTGAAGAGGATCAGTGTTAATTCTTTTGTGAAGGTCTGTTAGAATTCTTCAATAAATCCATCAGGTCTTGAGCTTTTCTTTTTTGTAAGGCCTTTGATTGCTGATTCGATTTTGTTACCTGAGATTGATCGGTTTAGATTTTCAATGTCCTCTGGTGTTAATTTGGGAATGTCTTATGTGGCCAAATATTTGTCCATTTCTTCCAGATTATCAAACTTGGGACAGTATAATTTTCAAAATAAGATCTGATAATCTTCTGAATTTTGGTTGATTCAGTGGTGATATCTCCATTTTTGTCTTTGATTTTGTTGATTTGCTTCATTTCATTTTTCCTTTTGGTGAGGTTGGCAAGAGGTCTGTCAATCTTATTTATTTTTTCAAAGAACCAACTCTGTTTTGTTGATAATTTCTATTTTTTTTTGTACTCAATCTCATTGATTTCAGCTCATTGATTTTAGTTATTTCCTGTCTTATATTAGGTTTGGGATTCGATTGTTACTCTTTTTGCAGGGATTTGATTTGGAGCATAAGACTATTAATTTGGGCTCTTTTCTGATTTTTTATGAAGGCACTCAGTGCTATAAATTTACCTCTTCAGAATGCTTTTATACTATCCCAGAGATTTTGATATGTTGCTTCATCATTCTCATTCATTTCCAATAATTTCTTGATTTCTGGTCTCAATACCTCTTTTATCCTTTCTTCATTTAAGAGGGTATTATTCAGTTTCCAAATATTTTTTGAGTAGTTTCTGTTGTTTCTCTTGTTGCTAATTGCTAAGATCATAGCATTATGGTCTGACAGGATACATGGGAGTATATCAACTTTTTTATATTTGTGAAGGTTAGCTCTGTGCACTAGGATGTGTTCTGTTTTGGAGAAGGATCTGTGAGCTGCTGAGAAGAAGGTAAATTCAGCCAATTTAGGATGGAATATTCTGTAAATCTCTATTAAGTCCAATTGATTAATAGAGTTGTTTACGTTAGAGATATCCTTGTTGATTTTTTGCTTTGATCATCTGTTTATGGTTGATAGTGGTGTTTTAAAGTTCCTCAGTATTATGTGTTGAGATCAATGAGGGATTTAATGTCCTTGAGTATTTTTTCCATATATTTGGAAGAGTTGTAATTGGGGGCATAAATGTTAATTATCAGTATGTCTTCTTGATGAATTGTTCCTTTATCTGTGATATAGTGACCTTCTTTGTCCTTTCTGACTAGTTTTTGGTCAAAATTAACTTTATTGGATATTAGGATTGCAATGCCAGTTTGCTTTTTTGGGCCACAAGCTTGGTAGATAATTTGCCAACCTTTCACCTTCAGTCTGTGTCTATTTTTAATTATGAGAGGTGTCTCCTGTAGGCAGCATATTGTTGGATTTTATTTTTTGATCAAGTAAGCCAATCTGACAAGAAGTCAGAGTGACAGTAAAAGCCAACCACGTAGACACACACACAAATAAAAATACATACATACAGGAATACCAATTCCAATAACAATGGGGAAAAAAGGAGTTGGAAAGGTTCTGAATTATTACCATGTACCATGTATCAATATGTACCATGGGGGAATGTGTACATAGCTGACTTCTAGATGGAGTTACTTCCCAGATGAGTTTGTTGGAGGGAGTGAGATTTGGTGATCTGTACTGATGTGAGATTCCCAGGAGGCTTCCCAGTACTTTTATCCTGTAGAGGGATTGGAAACAATCACCTTCTCTGTTTCCTGTGAGAGCAGACTTTAGGGCAACCTGATCTGCACTCTTGGGCAGTTAGTGTCTTCCTGCCCAAACTCCTGTCCCTCTGCAGCTGGGGACCTGGGAGCTGCAGGGAGTCTTGTGGGTCTTGGTGCAGCTGTATGGTTCTCTTACTATTCCAAGGAGAGTGGCCCGCCTGGACTGAGCTCCCCTGGGATCTTTATCGTCCCACTCTTGGGTATCTTTTGGTCTTCAGTGGCCCCAGGAGATGATGTGTGGGGGAGTCACAATCCCAGCAAGGTGAGGCAGGCATGTACAAGACACCTGCCCAGATAGACCAATGTTTGTGGAGGTTTCAAATGAAACCACTACGGAGTGTAGAAGTCCAGGCCCACTTGTAGAACTCAGGACCTATGAAATCTTGTCTGTACACAGAGTTCCGGGTCTGAAAGTGGAGGAATGCACTGAGTCCAGGCTGCCTCTTTTGTTCATAGGTCCCTGAGACTGATGCTAGTCACTTCTGAGAGTTTCAGGGAGTATCCATTGGACCTGCAGCTTGAGACCACCCTGGCTGATTAGGCCCTATTGAGCAGAGTACTGAGCACCGACTCCTCCCACAGTTCGGGCATGTAAGGGGGGTGGGAAGGAAGCCTCCAAATTCGAGTCAAGTCACAAGACCAGAAGGGAGGGTCCACCAGTTCCACACAGCCCCCAGAGCAGACAGTCAACACACTGAGTATTTGGAGCCACTCTTCTGGACTGAGGTCCCTAATCTGCTCTTTGCTGTAGCTGATGGTTTTAGTTTCACTTTTTTTTTTTTTTTAAAGATAGAGAGACAGAGAGAAAGAGAGAATCAATTTTATTTTAGTTTTTCATGTGGCCTTCATTGCTCCAAGACTCCGTTGTGTACGTGGTGCTGGGGTTTGAACTCACGTACTTGCACCATAACAGCAGAGCCACTGCTCCAGCCACTTAGTTTCACTTTTGATGAAGCAGTGTCCCGGATTGCCCTCCAGGAGGAATCAAGAAGGTAGTGCTGCCCCACTTCTTCATGTGATCAGATTTAGGGTCTCTGATTCGTGTGTATTAAAACAATCCTAGGGCCACTGCTGCAGCTGCTGCACACTGAGAGCACAAGGTTCCCACGCCCAGGTTCTGCTGAGTGCTCACCACTGTGGCTGAGTTAAATTAATTATGTGCAGCTTCTTCCCCTCTGGGTTAATTCCCCACCCGTAGGCTGGGTAGCTGGCTGAGGTGGCAAAACTATCAACTTGATTATGGCTTGATTTTTGTTATTAAGCTTCTTTCCTTGTTTGGTAATGAATTTGGGGAGAAAATCACCAACCTCACAGTATGGTACTTCTCCCACCATTGGTGTCCTGCATCCACAGAGAGATTTCTTGTTCAGTACTGCTGAGCACCTGCTGCCACTGCTGCTGCCACCACTTTACCTCTGATGAATTATATTGAATTATATTCTTGATGTGTTTTTGAATGTGGTTTGTGAGAACCTTATTAAGATTTTTGCATCGATGGTGAGGGATATTGGTCTGTAGCTTTTTTTTTTTTAATGTGTCATTGTTAGGTTTTGGTATTAGAGTTATGGTTTCCTCAAATGAGAAAGTTGGTCTAGTAGCATGAGTTAAATCCAGATAAGATGTAATGCTTTACAATCTAATACTTTTTTTAGAGTTATAGAGGGAAGGGGAAGGGAGGGAAAAGGGAGGGTAATGGGGGGGCACTCCTGGGGATAATTGCAATATCCAGAATATATACACATTTTATATTATTTTGTTAAAATCTTGTAAGATTGTTCAAAAATAAAATAAAAAAAGAGCAGGGGAAACAAAAACACCTAGTATTTTTATATGTCAAAGAACTAATAAACTTTCCCAGTTATTGCATTAATACACATCTAGAACATGCATGAAATAAAGAAAGAGAAAAAAAAAGGTTGAAAAATAAAAAATTCTGAATAAAAAAAAGTGTTTGTTCCATTTTTTTTCAACATTTTGGAATAGCTTCATAAGGGGAGGTGTTAGCTCTTCTTCAAAGGTGTGGTAAAACTCAGTGGTGAATCCATCAGGTCTTGGGCTTTTCTTCTTTTGGATTCTTTTAATTGCTGTACGGATTTTGATGCCTCTTATTGGGCTGTTTAGGGTTTCAGTTTCATCCTGTGTCAATTTGGGGATGTTGTCTGTGTCTAGAAATTTGTCTATGTCATCCAGCTTATCTGATTTAGAGGAGTAAAGTTTTTCAAAATATATTCTGATAATCTGTTTGATTTCAATGGGGTCAGTGCTGATTACCCCTTTTTCATTGGTGATTTTGTTGATTTGCTTTAATTCTCTCATTCTTTTAGTTATATTCACTAGGGGTCTGTGAATTTTATTTATTTTTTCAAAGAATCAGCTCTTTGTTTTGTTGATTCTTTTTATTGTTTTTTGTTCTCAATTTCATTGATTTCAGCTTTGATCTTAATTTTTTCCTATCTTCTGCTGGCTTTGGGATTAGACTGTTCTTCTTTTTGTAGAGATTTGAGTTGGAGCATCAACTTATTTGTTAGGGGTCTCTCCTGATACTTAATGTGGACACTCAGTGCTATAAATTTTCCCCTTAAGAATGGTTTCATACTTTCATGCTGTCCCAGAAGTTTTGATATGTTGTGTCTTTCATTCTCATTCTCTTCTAAGAATTCCTAAATTTCTGTTCTCATGTCTCATGAGGCTGAGTTTTGCTGGGTATAGTATTCTTGGCTGCATGTTGTGTTCATTCAGGCGTTGAAAGATATCCCATTCTGTGATCTTCTCTCTTCCAGAGTCTCAGCTGAAAAGTCAGATGTGATTCTTATTCGCTTGCCTCTGATGTGATTTGGCATTTCTCCCTTGCCACTTTCAATATTCTTTCCATGATTTTCCTGTTGTACATTTTGAATATGATGTGTCTTGGTGAGCTTCTCATTTGTTTAGGCCTATTGGGTATCTTATAGGCTTCCTGAGTGAGCATATCTGACTCTATTTTTAAATGGGAAAAATTTTTCTTTAACTATTTCTTGAGAATGTTCCCTATCTCATTCATTTGTGTTTCAATTTCTTCCTGTATATCAATTATTCTTAGATTGTTTCTTCTCATTTCATCCCAGACATTTTAAAAATTCTGTTCGTGTTCTGTGAGTTTTCTTTCTTCTTTGTCATCTGTGTCCTCAGGCTTGCTCAGCCTGTCCTCATTGTCAGAATTTCTTTCTTTTTACACCTTCATAGGGTTTTGGAAATAAAATGCATTGTAAATATATAAAAAAAGAATTTCTTTCTTTAAGAGTGGAGGTTCTGTTTTCTATAGAAGTTAATCTATTATTAAATTCTTTCATGGTTCCTTTCATGTCATTGACTGCATAGCTGTGTTACTTCCTTTTTGAGTGTGTCTATTTCTTTGATAATAGAGTTTTTCATCTCTTGAGTTTTCTCACTTAGGTCCTTCACTCTATCTTCTTTTAGCTCATTGTTCCTTTTAGTAATCATATCACTGATGATATTTACAAGGTTTTTCATCTCAATCCCTATCTGTGGCATCCATTTTAGTGGACTTTTGGGTTTGAGGTGAACCTCTTCTAGTTTGATCCTTCATATTTGAAGAGCTTTGTCTGGATCTCTGAATTGAGATTTCCTGCAGGTGAGGTAGGCAGTTCTTCACGTGTTTTTCCCTTGCAAGATAAAGGGGGTCAGATCAGCCTTAATATATCAGCCTCTTTGATGATCATCTTCTTCCAGATGATACTTCTGCTTGGATCTTTGTTTTCTCCACCTTTTGATTTCATGCTCAAGGTTGCAGATCTGAACCTGGGTTGTCCTGAGAACCTCCTTCGGTTGGTCCTGAGCAGAGGCTGCTCTGGAAGGGGGTCCTACTGGTGGTTTCCTGAATACCTTCTGGCACTTCTCAAGGTGGCCTGGATAGGCATGTAGGGCATCAGGTAGGCAGGGGCTGCTCCAGATGGGGGTCCTACCAGTGATGTCCTGAGTGCCTACCGTCTGGGACTAAAAGAGGTCCAATAAGCACATGGGGTATCAGGTAGGCAGGGGCTGCTCCAGGCAGCAACCTCCTCCAGTTGGTCTTTAGCAGTGGCTGCTCCAAACAGGGGTTCTACTGGTGGCTTCCCAAGTATCTGCCAGCTGGAACTGAAAAAGGCCCCAAGAAGCACATAAGGCATCAGGTAGGCAGGGGCTGCTCCAGGGGGGGAACCTCCTTCAGGTGGTCCTGAGCAGGAGCTGCTCCAGACTGGGATCCTACCAGTGGTGTCCTGAGCACCTGCTGGCTGGGACTAAAAGAGACCCTAACTGGCTAATGGAGCATCAGGTAGGCAGGAGCTGCTCCAGGTGGCAGCCTCCTCTGGTTGGTTTTGAGCAGAGGCTGCTTTTGATGGAGGGTCCTACCGGTTGCTTCCTGAATGCTTGCTGGTGGGACTCCTCCAGCTTGTTTTTTTTAACCTGATTCTTTGATATAGACATTTGAAAGTCAAAACCTTTTTACAGTTTGAATGATCTCAGTCCCTTGTAGTCTAGGCTAATGATATTTTCACATATATACTTCATAAAATTTTTGTGATCTTCGTATGAGTTGAATTAAAAAGTACCTTTTTTTCCTAGACTTCTTGTTACTTTGGAATGTTTCTGCAGAGTGACAGTCTTAAGATACTGAAGTACTTTATTTTTTCTAGTTAGAAAACCTATTAGGTGCCACCTTCATTCTTTCAGAGATTTTAACCCTTGATTTAATCTTTGTCCTCAGGCTGGTGAGACTGGTGGTGAGTGAGTTTTATTTTCCAGCTCTTCAAGTTATTTCCCAAAAATTCTGCTTTCCAACTAGCTGGTTAATTCTTTATCTCATCTCCCTTAGGCCCCTCTATGATCTCATATACAACTAGAACACTTTCAACATTGTGGCTGCAGATTTCTCAGTCAAATTCAAAGGTTCCTTAGATTCTTTCTTCACCTTCCAAGATAGTTAGTCAACTGTTTTGTCACCTGTTCTACTACTCAACGCAGGTCACCAGATTTTCATCCTCCAATGTCCTCCTTTCCTCACCATTTTTCTAACTTTTGCTGTCTGCTTTTCTTCTTATCCAGCTCCAAACAGACAGCATCCCTCCTAGGTATTAATTTCTATACTCTTAAAATTTTGCCTCATAGTATAGGCCATCCTCAAGGGTAGCACTAACAGTTCTAGCACTTTATTACTCTTCATGCATCTGTGTCCGACTTGGCAAGATGGATCTTGTTTGGGCTTGTCCACGGACATGAGTCACTCAGTGGCATTTCTGGGAGCTGCCTGAAATAAGATGTTGGGGTTATTTTGGCTGGTGTCAGTGACTTATTTTTCAGCAGACTAGTCTGTGATTGTTCTTATGGTGTGGGACAGAGTTCCAAGAGTGCAAGTTCTTTGGATGTCTGGGTTTGGAAGTGGCACAAAGTCACTTCTGCTCATTCATCCACTACCTCAAATCATAATCACCTGATTGCATGGTGGGGAAATAGACTTCACTGTTTGATAAAAGAAACTTGAGAGCCACATTGCAAAGGCCAAGATGCAGGAAAGAATAGAGAATTGGGGCCATTTTTGACACCCCTTGTACTTTGGCAGGTTAACCAAGATTTCTTTTCTTTATACACACCACTCAGCATTCTTTTTCCCATCTTCTTAGCTTTCCATATGAGCTGATTTCAAGAAGAGGGATTATATTGAGCAAGAAGTGTCAAGTTCTTATAATTTGACGTTCTAAGGAGACATGTACATAACACCTTCCAGGAACTTTGCAGTTTTGGTCATGCTGGACTTGGAACACATGGACAGGAGAATAGAGGACTTGATGAGGCTAAAGTTGTCCACAACGGATCGCCTTAAATCTCAGCTGAGATACTGTGGCCTGAGCAGGGCTATGGCATTCTTCCCTGTGAAATTTAAAAGTAGCCCTTCCACTCTGAATTATGTCTAAGAGATGTCTGAATTGACTATTTTGTCAATTGAGATTGAGTGAAATTCAGAAAAGACAGAGTTTACTTTGAACTGGCATGATCAATATTTCAGTTATCAGTAAAAATGAGGTTTTAGAGTTAAGTACACTTAAAGAAATATTTCAGTTCATTGATTCTCATAGTTTTTCATGATTTAGCATATCTGAAATTGAGATACAGCTCACAATCCATGGAATATCAGAATTTGGTTGGCAGTAATTTTTGTCTCTTAATGGTACATAAAACATCAGTGCATCTTACAAAGGAGGGTTTCTTAAAGAACTACAGTTGAATGGAAGTTGTATGTATCTTCGCATGTTTAGGATTTGTAAATCTCACTCATTACCACTGAAAACAGTAGTAATTCAAGACCTATAGCATCCCTTCTTAGCATTTCTAAATTCTTCTTATTTTTACAATGACACCTTTACATATAGTCCCACAAGCCTCATAAGAGACAATGTAAATTTGTGCAGGCAAGTAAGAGGGGAGGAATGGAAATCACTGCCCTGAGATGGGCAGAATGCCTCTGGGGCCTCATTGGCAATGCCATGGATCCGCAGGTCTCTTTCCCAACACCTTTAACATTTGTGCATATTCATTACACTTCATTGAGAAATCCTTTGAGACTCAACAGCATATGTTGTTCCTCCCACATTGGTAGCAAATGATAGAACAGCATTTGTTATGGGTCTGTCAAGGAGCCTTCATTCCACCATCATGAAGGATATCAGGGTCCTAAGATCCTTGAACAACTTCCTTTAAAGTCAGCACCTATGAAGAATAGGTATGGAGTAAAACCTTCATAGCTTTCCCAAACACACCATTTTTAAAGACAGAGCCCTCTGATCCTAATAATCCAGCTGCCTTTCTCATTTTCTAGAATGTATGGCCTAACTCCTGCAACAAATCCATAGTGAATTGAACACTCAGCCCAAATCTTCTGTTCTTGGTACTTTCCCGACATGCAAATTTATGAACTTTTGCACTTATATCATGGTATCAGTGTGGGCAATGCCAGATTGGCTTGGGTTCTCATTCTAATTCCATTATGTTGCTCTAGCAATTCCCCTCTCCCTTCCTCAGAAATCCATTATTCTCTAAACATTCTGCTTTCAAGGATGTAGAGGTCCAAATAATCTCTATGGGTCCACTTTCTCAGACTGTTTGCATGAGATCTCCTTGAGAGACTGATGTTGTAAACTAATGCAGTGTTGTCAATCTCAATTTTCTAATTCTGAACTTTATCATCCCAGAGTGACCATGCTGCTTTGTTCATTGTGTTTTTACTATATTATTTTGCCACTGAAGGGGCATTCCTATTGCCATGACTTCCCAAGCAGAAACTACCCTCATTCCTTGGTGATACCTTCTGATAGTGTTGCTTCTGTGATGTAGTCAGTGTTCCTGGATCTGTTCTCTACTGTGACTTTTTTTGGGGGACCCAGGAAAATACTACCTCCAGTCAATTCCAGACATTGGTTTACCAAAAGAGAATCCCTTGGTTAAGCCTATAATTTTCCAAAGAGAATGCAGGTGTATCCACAACCAGGGAAGTAAAAATTTACTCTTAGGAAATCACAAATTCACAACAAGCTTGAAGATGATGCAGGGTTTTACTTTCCCATTGAAATCATCTTTAAATTCAGGGACTCTAACTGCAGGTGATGCCCAATATCCCTTTCTTCATGGGAGCCTGGCACCAGGTTCTTGAAGTGTTCAGGATTTCTCCCAGTGCCATTCTGGAAAGTTAATATCTGAGCTTTGCTGTGAAGAGTTGGAGGAAGTGTTTGGCCCTTTAAAATGGTAATTATTGAGAATACAAGTAACAATAAATGTTAGCGAGGAAGTGGGGAAAAGGGTACACCCATACTTTCTTGGTAGGACTGCAAATTAGAACAACTCTGGAAAAGCAGTATGGAGATTCCTCAAAAGACTAGAAATGGAACTACCATATGATCCAGCTATCCCACTCCTCAGTATATTTCTAAATGATTTAAAATCACCATACTACAGCCACATCAATGTTTATACCAGCAAAATTCACAATGGCTAACTAAGCTGTGGAGCCAACCTAGGTGCCCTCAACAGATGAAAGGATAAAGAAAACACACAAACACAAACACACACAATGGAGTATTACTCAGACATAAAATAGAATGACTTTATGTCATTTGATGGTAAATGGGTGGAAATGGAGACTATCATGCTAAGTGAAATAAGCCAGTCCCCAAAATTCAAAGGTCAAATATTTCCTCTGATATGCAGAAGCTAATCCAAATAAGGTGGAAGGATAAAAAAAAAAGAAAAAAAAAAGAAAAAAGATTTTCCAAAGTGCAAGATTTGCAAATAAAAATATCTTTCTTTTAAATATATTGACTGTTTCTTCACAGAATTCAGTGGATTCTTAGATAAGCAGTCTCTACTTCGTTGCTTTGTTTTACCAAAGAGCTCCTCCACTCTCAACAGGGATGAGAAGTGTGTGCAGGAAAGGGTAATGAGTAAAGAAAATCCTGTTCTAGAAAAGCTATTTGAATTTTCTTTATGAAACTCAGAGTATAACTTCATTCTTTTTTTTCTTTTCTCCAAATACTGTTTTCCATTGATAACTCTGAAGTATATACATTTGCTTAGGGAGTTGAGATTACATTATAAATTGTCCAAGTTATAGAAAATTAGCCATAGCATTTTCCTGTTATAAGGGTGCCAAGAAAATAACAGATTTTATAATAAAGCTGCTTCTCCACTTGGTTGAATTTTGCATAAAAGTATTTTGTCTTGGATGTCATAAAACAGACTCAGTTACTGAGAAATCCAAAGTACCTTGTTCTTATAAAACAGTTTCACCCACGATGTATGGTCCTCTAGCATAGACTTCAAGTAAAATTTAGAGGCTACATAAACTGAAACTAAACAAGATTTGTCTTAAATTAGTTGTAAGAAAATAAATTTTGGGATATATGTATTGTTGATAAGAAGGAATTGTTCTAGTATTTCTATCAAATTTGGCAATGTACTTTAAAATCCTTAATATACTCATAGCTCTTTTTTATTTTTTTTTTTATTAGAAGTATATAGAGATACAGGATAAAGTTGAGGGGGAAACATTATCAAAACAGTAGCAATCAATGTATATAAACTTTGTTATCCAGGGGTAATGCCAAAACATAGATAAACCACCTTGGGTTTCACCTGTTGCAGTTTCCCCCTGAACTACTTTTAACTGCGTTAAATGGGTAGCTCATGGAGGAATGACATTGGCTTCTGGGATGGTTCCCCCATCTTCCCAATGTCCAAACTCCTATGAGTTATTCATACACCCTCCTCCTCCCCATCCCCCTCCCTACACCTCCAAGTATCCTAGAGAGCTATCCCCCTATTACTCTGAAAGTCATTCAGTTTGAGGTTTTGTTAGGTTAGCCGTCTGTCCTACTTCTTCCCCATAAATTCTAGCATCAACAGATGAGAGAAACCATTTGGCCCTTGAGTCTCAGAGCTTGGGAGACTTTGCTAAGCATAATTCTGTCCATCTCCATCCATTTGATTTTGAAAGCCATAGTATCATCCTCTCTAATGGCCTATACTCATAGCTCTTGACAGTAATTCTTATTTCCTTATGGTAAGGAAACCATTAAAAGTATGCCCAGTTTTATGTGCAAGGATGTTGCTCACTGTATTATTTATATTAGAATGTAAATCTGAAAAATCATGTGTATTCAATAAGATGTGTGGCAGATTACAAATGGTCACACATTCTTTGCAGCATCTCCCATTGAAAGTGAATCTATTTCTTTACCTTTGAATCTCAACTGCTTTTGTACCTTGAATTGACCAATAGAATGAGGCAAGGGTAACCTGTACTCATAGATCTCCAGAGACATTTCTGCTTCTATTTCTGTGTATCCCTGTACCTCATGAACGAGCATGGACTGCCTCTATTCAGGGTAAAAGACTGTAGTGGTGGGGAAGTGAGACCCAGGCTTGAAGCTGACCAAGTGGTACTTGCAGGGATCCAATGGGACATCATGGCTGAGCTCATTCCAAATTGATAGTCCATACAATTAAGAGCAAATAACTAAATGTTGTTTTTCAAGCAACTAAGTTTTGGAGTAGGTTGCTGTGTTGTGAACACTGATATTAACTGATATGCAAGAAACTAGTCCTCCCTCCCTGACTCTGGTCTGAGACTGGGTATTTTACCATTGAGTTACGTCCCCAATTCTTTTAATTTTTTCTTTTTAATTTTGAGAAATGAGTCTTGCTAAGTTTCCTGTGCTGGCCTTAACTTGCAATTCCCCTGCCTCAGCCTCCTGAGTAGCTGGGATTATAGGTTTGCACAACCACACCAAGATGGAAAGTAGTTTAATTCAGTGTTTCCCATACTATGTTGTATTGTTTACTAGTGTCTCATAAAATATTAATAGGAATCTTGAAACAGATTAATTAACAACTATATAATGGATACAGGTTATGTAATAGATAGTTGTAATGGATAACATAATCATGGATTATATGAAAAAGGATATCATCATTAGCTGAGTAAACTTAGGAAGATTTATATTTACGACTCATTCTTTAGAGTTTAGTCATGTACATTGACATTAAAATTCTGAGAAATCCTGCAGTAAACAAATTATTTAATAACATCTCTCATATAAATTTTTTGACTTCTTTCTTTTCCCATATGCTATCTCTTAACTTCATGCTAGATGGTACTAATTCAAGGAACACAGTATGGTAGAAACAGTTTGGGTAAACTATTATTACTTTTATAGTAAAATATCTGGGATTATTAATCATCTTTTTGGCAGGATTTTTAATAAAAACTAGTATTCTCAGAGTACATGTAGCATGATTTCATCTTATAAAACAGATTATACATTCTATAGTGTTATACATATTATGCACACTGAAAACAGTTTGCAAATTAATTTTGATAGAACTACATACTTATAGGGTGATGAATCATTTTATTTTTTATAATCTTCTGCTTTAAATTTCTATAATGATATATTCTTTTGTAAATTGTGCAAATTATTTTCTGAAAAGTACTATACTATAGTTCTCTGGGAAATTTCTGGGCCACTGCTGCTACCCTCCATCTCTTTATATTCCATAGGCCAATGACAAAGTAATGCGCATCTACTGCAATGCCTCTACCACTAGCATTTCATGAGCTATTTCTTTTAAAGAAGCTCATCTGAAAACACTACTTACATTTTTTCATATTACTCTTTAACATCTCTAAAATAGATAGTGCTAGCTAAATTCTCAGTCAAACATTGTGCATGGAAATTTTTAAGAAATTGAGAAATATACTTCTAGAGAATATACAGGGCATCAAAATATTTTTTGCATAATTTGTTCTATAATAGTAATTGCAATCTCAGAATATTAAGCATATTATATCTCAAACAGGATTTAATTTCTTTGAGCTCAGATAATTTGTTTCATAATTTGTTTAATTCTTGATGAATAAATTACAAAACTCAAGGAAAATTATTATAAAATACTGTCTGGTTAACTATGCTTATAAAAATATGAGGGTGAAGGGACTATGTGAACCTTTGAATCGGTGTTTCACAATGTTCATGCTTTTATTATTTCTTCTCACATGTGATTTATTCAAAAAGCTATTACTAGATAAAGTGTAATATCTAAACTAATACTGTATACTCTAAAATAGTATTACACATTATGCTATACTGTTAGATTTTATGCTTCCATAAAATTGTTTTAGGAAATGTTTTTTGATTCCAAGCTTTAGTTCATTTTGTCTTACACATATGTCATTTTTAAAGCAGTTTGGTTGGCAATTATTATTCTTAAAAATCGAACACCATGAAATATGATAGAATGTTGATCACCTACATCTACTGTTTTCAGAATCTATTATCTCTGTTGTGACAGTTCATGGTTTGGGAAGTTACCATGATTCATAGGAAGATTCTAGCATAGACCTCATGCCACACACAAGATGGTGTCCCAGACAAGGGGATCTCTTTGGAGCCCTCTCTGAGCCCCAGCTCTAGCTCAGATTGAATGTGACTTTGTGTCAAGACTTCGACCCATTTCTAAATATAAACAACTGTGATGACTCTTAAACAAGTTTCTCAGCCTTTTTATTCCACACATGGCAACTGAATTTTGCATTCATGAGTCATTTAAAAAATAAAGTATTTGAAAATATTCCTAAAATGGTTGAGAGAAAGTAAAAACAATAAACAAACAAAATAAAGCACAACACAGACTGGGTATTGCTACAGCATTGATATAAACTTTGTCTCAAGCAGTTGCTCTTTAAAGAGCTCAAAAGATGACACAGAACAAAAGAAAATGGCTAATCTGTCTCTTAGAAAGCATTTAAAACATATCTTGTTTTTTTTCCTAGATGCCTGCTAAACAAATAATATAAGTAAGGATAGAACAACAAATATTTATTATATAAACTACTGGAAAAAAAGCCAAAATATTGGAGAATATAGTTGTAAAATAAATATCCAATAAAGTACTTGTATCCAGAATATGTAAAAAACTTTACAACTCAATTTAAAACATAACTTGTTTAGGGCTGGAGCCGTGGCTCAGCAGTTAACAGCACTTGCCTGGCATGCACAAGTCTACGAATTTGAACCCCAGAACCTGTGTACCCAACGAATTGTTGGAGCAATGAAGGCCACATGAAAAAACTAAATAAAATTGATTCTTTCTCTTTTTCTCTCTCACTGTCCCTCTCTCTTTAAAAAACAAACAAACAAACAAACAACAAACCTGATTAAAGTAGATTTAAAAGACCTGAATATGGTTATGGAAGAGATCATGATGAGTAAAATCAGCTTAACCCAGAGATCTAATGGTCGATTGTCTCCACTCATCTGTGGAGGTGGGCACTAGACCCTGGACAATGA